>CM059196.1:42794629-42819272 GCA_030323885.1 Branchipolynoe longqiensis | reverse complement strand
CCAGCTAGATAAGCATCGCTTTTCTGGGATCCTTTCTGTCTGTAAGGAATTTGTATGCATTTATTGTATCACCTCAATTTATTGTAAACATACCTTGCAGAGAGTTAAAATAAAAGAATTGATTGAATTGATTGATTGAAATAACATGTGGGTTCTTCAACCCCTCCTCTGCGCTAACTTCGGTCAACCACACCCTGTCTTAATTAGTAACCATGGTAGCCCCCCCCCTTGTTTGCAAGCAGAGGAGGGGGGGCCTCTGTTGCTGACCCGTGCACTGTGGTTGGGGAGGGGGGTGATGGGGGGGAGGAGCATGCTCTTCTCTCCGGTCCGGGAGGGCTGACCAGGGTTCAGTGACAGACACACAGCACACAGTGTGCACACACTCATTCTTGACAATGCCCTGAGGCAACAGTTGCAACATATAAGGCGTAATTTGCTAGAACACGATCACCAGATCTTCTCGCTGATCACATAAATATAAAGCCAGCAGATGCTTTCTTTAATGATATGAATATTATTTGCCAGTTGAATAAAACCATAATGATATGAGATGTAAGACATACAAATCCTTCTGTCTTAATGTAAATTCAATCCTTAATCACTCTTGAATGAAACACCAAATGTGGCTGATGGTAATTTAATTGGTGGAGCAGATTTGCCTCTTTCTATTAATATAAATATTTATAGCCAGTTAATACAGGTTCACTGGATATAGCCAAACACACATTTTCCTATAGTAAAGCCTACCAATTAACGTCCAGAAATACATCAACGGAACACGTTGTACCAACAGACACTCATTTCAGGTGTTTCCCAAACCTGCTGATATGACCTTGGATGTTGCCAGGACTTTAAGCCCCGAACAAACAAACCCTTACTAAAATTGTATCATTTTAGAATTGTTTTAGCTTAAACATTATTATCCATATAATATATCATGCGCTTTAAATTAAGCAATGCACACGCCTTTCTGCATCAAACTAATAACGATAATTCTCTATTCTATTTAGGTTTTTTTCCAGTAGAATGGAATGTAGTTTATCAATAAAACCAGGTCTTTTTTGTTCGTTTTGTTAAGTTTCCTTCTACCCCCTTCCCGCGTTGTTCAGTGGTCGTTATGTAAAACGCGCCGCAGCTACTAGCAGTAGCACGCCGCCTAGTGGGACGCTGGGGAAGCGCGTCAAGTGAGACTAATGACGCGCATGCGCATTGTGCTCCGAGACCCAATCCACTGCAGATACCCTGGGAAAAACTGGGGTGCCTCGCACGGACTGTGGGTGTGGTGTGGGTGGGGTGGGGGGGGGGGGGCGGTGGAGGCGCGTCTTGCTACATTGTATGCATCTTTAAACTATGCACCTTTAATGAGTGTACCAGTATCGAAGTTGGATATATTTTAAGTGAATATATGTCAAAGTAACTTTGATATGCACACATATATGTTCGAGTAAAGTGGCGGACACTGGAGTAGCAAAGTGCATTAAATGTGAATAAATGTGCACCAGATTCAAAGTTGGCTATCTAAGATCAAATATTGGATATGGTTTTGGTTTCAAACATTTGAGGGCGGCTTGGTAGTGAAAATACTCTTATAAGACCTTTTCCACATAGCAAGCTGCACAGTAAGCTGTTACTCATAACATTAGTTCTGGTAAAATTGCTATTAGAAGGCAGGCTGATGATAGAATCTTTATTAGACAATGTTAGTGCTTTGTTAGAAGAGTCGGCGGGGGTGAGGGTGGGGGTATTGGCGGGGGGGGGGGGGGGGGGGTCGGCACCCATTTCTGTGGCTGCTGACGTCTCATTTCAGCCGTTAAATATGCTCTCACCTGAATGTGCACTGAGCGATCTGCGGTGTAGGCGGGAGGCAGCTTCCCTTTGCCACTAGCGTTGACAAATTAACTCTGAAATCGACCCATCTGTTGGGAGTGTCTTTGTTAAACTCAAATCGACTTCATTAGTGGGGGTTCGTCCGATAAGCGCCCAGCAAGGGGTGTGTGAGACCAGGTAGGGGTGCCTAGACTCTGACTACTGTGTACCCTCTTTAAGGTACCGGGTGTTGTGGCCGAATCGGTAGAGCGCGGGCCTCCCGGTTGGGTGATCGGGAGTTCAATTTCTGGTCGAGTCAACCCAATGACTTACAAAATTGATACTTGTCGCTTCCTAGACTGGTGCTCAGCATTAATAAGATAGGATAAGGACTGGTTAGCTCAGTTTCAGGATATCGTGGCTGGGTGGGATATCGGGACATGGTGGTGTCGGCCTGATTTCCAAGTGGGGCAGCACTATAAAGTCACCATGAGTGTGTACTATCACAAGTCGGTACCCGTCCTGATATGACCTTAAATGCAGGGATGAAAGATTTCCGCGATTCCACGGATTTCCGGGATTTTTCCTACTAATACATTGTTTAAGCATCACAACACTATAAGCGTATACTAAGTAAATAGTTGCTTAATGCCGCAATACCATCAGCGTATACTACTAATACGTGCTTCAAACGCCACAGCACGATCAGCGTATACTAATACATGATTCAAATGCTGCAGCACTATCAGCAGAGAGCGTGTATATAAACAGATGAGAGGGACAACTCCCATACTAGAGCATGTAACATCTGCCGACTGTGGCGCTCCAAGTGGTGGTTGTTGAACAGCTTAAGCATATGGGCAAACCTCAAGGCATTTTCAATGGCAGTGAGCAATCTTCATACAGAAAAAGTGAAATATCTCTAAAACTACACCACCTAGAAACAAACTGATTGGAATACACATAGAAAACATGTTTACCAACAAGATTATATTAAATTGATATGGTTAGGGTTCTGGATTTCTATTAATTTGGAATAAAACTGACGTTTTTCACTACGCGTACGGCAAACTCAAGGCATTGTCAATGGTCGTGTGCAATCTTCCTCCAGAAAAAGTGAAATATCTCTAAAACTACACCAAATAGAAACAAGCCGCTTAGTACACATATAGAAAACATGTTTACCAAAAGGATTATATTAAATCGATAAGGTTAGGCTTCTGCATTTCTATTAATTTTGAATAAAAACAAATGTTTTGCACTACACGTATGGCAAACTCATGGCTTGTTCAACACTAACCGCCAGGAACGCCACTGTAGCCTGTGTTACCGATTTTCGCGGGAGTTGTCTCTCTCATCTGTTTATATACACGCTCTCTGCTATCAGCATATACCAATATTTATGAGACCTGACTTCCGGGAATTTTTCGCGATTCCCTGACAATGCTAAGCCTATAGGAGAATATCTGCATTTCCGCTTTTTCTGCCGGAGACCACTTTCATCCCTGTAAATGTTGCCAGGACGTAAAACTCCCAACAACCAAGCAACCTCTTTAAGGCGACAAACCTGGCACTGTGGGCAAGCATATAATGGATCGCTTTGGGTTCCCCTAAGTCAGTGCATGACAATCTGGGAAGACATTTGGTCTATTTGGGTGCCCCTAAGTTAGCGGCCTAAATTTAATTATCTCAAATAAATCTGTGTATGTTGAATAGAAAATTAAAATTGTGTTTTGTTTAGGCATATCTAACATATAGTCCAAGATTTCACTCGATGTTTACCCATGACTACTGATGATGTAAATTTTAATTTAAGTTTTTGTAAAACTGCATCAATATCACCACCGTCCTGATATATGTTGCTAGGACGTAAAAACCCCACCATCATCAATATCCCCAAGTGACTGTGTATGCCTCACTGAAACTGTTGCTGTTATATTATACAACAAATGTCATTTTGTCTTTTATAGGTGAGCCTTATATATAAACCTCAGCGCGTTAGTGTTGAAGGAATAACTGCAGAATGGGTTCCAATCCCGACATGGTAGGATCACCTAAATCTCAAAGTGAAAGAGCTGCACTCACCTCACCAGGTGAAATGCCACATACAGGTAGGTATGCATGGGTAAGGTGATTGCATCAGGGAGCCTAGATAGATTAATGGTTAGGACGATAGCTCGGAATGGCAGAAATATGGGTTCGAATCCCGCTCAAAGCATGGCGTTCCCATTGCTCGCAACTCCCCACCCCCCTGCCTGACAATACGTTTACGAGCATCTCTCCGTATGTATACACAAGCGCTTAGCATTACTAGGATAGGGCAAGTACTGGTTAGCTCATCAGTGTCAGGATAATGTGAGTGAGTGGGAAGTGGGGTCATGGTGCCGGCAGGTAGGTCTCCCAGTAGGGTAGCATTAAAAGGTCGCCATGAGTGCACTCTGTCACGAGGCGGTACCCGATCTTATATGTTGCCATGACCTAAAACCTCAAACAAACAAACCTTTCGCTTTGAATTTGATCCTCACTTAGTTCACCACCGCCGACAGCCACTGGGTGGAGTGGACTAGCGGTGAGGGCATCTGCTTCCCACGGGGACAGCCCTTAGCTTCAATGCTCACTTACTTCTAACACCTCCCATAAATACCATACACTGAGTTGGATGGACTAGCGGTTAGCGTGCCAGCTTCCCCCCGCAATGGGCTTTTTAACCCTAATGGTGCAAAGACGTAATTAGACTCGAACCAACGACTTCCCGCATGGAAAGAAAGCCAGCACTCTTTTCGATTCAGCCACCACCCCGTTCGGTTGTGTTAAATCCCAATCGGCCAGCCTTGTAAGTAAGGCCTGACTCACGGCGGCCATCTTTCCTTGTTGATCGCACCATCTGGCGTCTCCATTAATGTCCCAGCGTCTGGATAATCAGCACTTCCGGTATAAACGTTTATGTCCCGGGACCGGTTATTCATCTGCAGGATTTTAATTGTCAGCTGTGTGACAGAGAAAATGTATTATGTATTGCCCCCATGTGTGAAGAAATATGCAACCAATACTTGTGTGTGTGGGCCCACTCTTGTCTATACAGTCTCCCGCCCATAGGCCAGTCTCAAGCGCTTATTTGACTTTCAAATCTGGAGTGTTCTACTCCAGGCCCGTGGTTCCCTCACTCCACCCGCTGTATCTATAGATAGGCCGTCTCCAAGGCCTGCACTCTGGCCAATGGTATTTGCTGATATGGGGGGGGGGGGGGGGGGGGGGGGGGGGGGGGGGGGGGGGGGGGGGATGTAGGAGGGAGTGGAGGGGGGGGGGGGGGCACCACGCCATCAAGGGACTCCGGTTCTCTCAGTATTGTGTGTTATATCAGCGTCGTCATGGAAACCATTGTAAAGTGCATATTTTAAGATAATTCCCTTCACTTTTACCTCCCCCACCCTCCCACCGCATCCGCTCTTCCTCCTCCTCCTCCTCCCCTCCTCCCAACCTTCCCCCAAACCTCCCCTCCTCCTCCCCTCCTCCCCTCCTTGTCCCCTCCTCCCCCCCTCCCCCAACTCCTCCCCCTCCACTCCTTCCCTCATCCCCATCTCCACAATTCCCTTTTCTCCACTCCCTTGTCTATCACTCTGCCCTCCCCCCACCTCGCCCCTTCGCCGTCTCCTTGTTAGACCCGGAACCTGTAATATACAGTTGCCAATCGCTGTCAGTTCTACGGCCACCCCAAGGTTATATAGCGGGGTGGGGGTGGGGGGTGGGGAAGAACTGGGGTCGCATTGTTCTATATTATGATTTGAGTTATGCCATACTTTCTTTAGATAAGTATATTACTTATTAGGTCGACAGTTAGTATGTGCCTTACTTAGTTTGGAGTGAGCTGTATTATAAATTGCGAGATTTAGATATTTTGAAGTGAACACATGCAAAATTACTTTTAGCAAATGCATTATGCAAGCGTTGCTACTCCTCTATTATGCAAATTTAATAAGGAATATCATCTGGTGACGGTGACGATGAATGGTGGTGGTGACAGTGGACAGTATGTGGTGATGATGCTGGTGATGGTGTGATTAGTTATGAGTGCCTGCCTTCATTACATACATTACAGTATTGGTGTTGGTGTTGTGGTGGGTGGTGATGGTATTGGTGTTGTGGTGGATGGTGTGGGTGTTGTGGTGGATGATGATGATGATGGTGTGGTGGTGGTGGTGGATGGATGATGATGGTGGTGGATGGTGTGGGTGTTGTGGTGGGTGATGATGTTAGTATCGGTATTGTTGGTGTTGTGGTGGATGATGGTGTTGTTGTGGATGATGGTGGGTGGGGTTGTGGTGAATGTTGATGTTAGTATCGGTATTGTTGGTGTTGTGGTGGATGATGATGGTGTTGTGGTTCATGATGGTGGGGTTGTGGTGAATAATGATGTTAGTATCGGTATTGTTTGTGTTGTGGTGGATGATGATGGTGTTGTGGTGGGTGATGATGGTGTTGTGGTGGACGATGATGGTGTTGGTGGGTGGACCAGGCTGCCCTGGTCGCCCTGCGGCCCGTGCTTCACGTAATGTCCGCAGACGGAGGAGCCACTTGAGGCTGCTGGGAGCTGCTCAGCCCGGAGACTTGACACGTGACCCGCTCACGATCCATTCAGCGCTAGTCTTGTCGCCACGCTATGGGTGGGACGTGGTGGGCGTGGAAGCGTCGCCTGCATTTAAAACACAGGAAATCTGAGAGTTGGTGACAATATGCAATACCAAGTGGAGGCAGGCAGGGTCTGGCGATACACTAAATAAACACTTGCACCCAGACAGCCGGAGAGTTCGCAGTGTCATTCACGACAGTGATTATGCTGATGATGGTGATAACAGTGGTGTTGTTTATGTTGTTGCTGTCCCACTGGGCCACAAGCACCATGACCTGATATCCCACTCACTCACATTATCCTGACAATGAGCTAACCAGTCCTTGCCCTATCCTATTTATGCCAAGTGCCAAGCTATGAAGCAACAAGTATTAATTTTGTGTGTCATAGGTTTGACTCGACCAGGAATTGAACCACCGATTCTGCCACTGTGTCCAGATTGATTGGTGGTTCACAATGATGATGTTGGTGATGATGATGATGATGATAATGGTAGTCACACCGGTGATGATGAATGTTTACAAAACTATTTTAGGGTAACAACGACGATAATGTTCATGGTAAAATCACCAGCAGAAATGGTATAGAAACTGGGGATTTTGGTACTACCAATACTACTGGCATATGGGGCAATGGTGCTGCCGGTGGGGCAGCACTATTAAGTCACCATGAGTGCGCAATGTCACAACTCGGTGCCCATCCCGATGTGACTTCAAATGTTGTTATAATGTAAACCCCCCTCCTCCCGCCGCCCCCCCCCCCCCCAAATAACAATCCTCCAACCTTCATTGTAGGCGATGTAGAAGTGCTGCAGTGTGCCATGCTGTAGCTCCCCTTTGCCCAAATCCATATAATTCAGTTGTGGATGATTGGTTCTCGTGTTTACCGCTAGGAGTGTTATCTACATTTCTTTTTCCAGTTTCTCGGTTTTTTCCACCAACTCAACTGCTATTAATCTTCATTTTACTCAACGCTTTGCCATAATTTCTGAGATGTGGGTTCTTTTATGAGTGAGTATTTATATTTAGTACTACTCAAGAAAATTTGTTACAGTTTCTTAATTATTTAAGTGTCTGGAGGCGGGTGAGGGGGTTGGTGGTGGGGGAATAACAATCCCTCCCACCCTGAAATGTGACCGATTTTGGGCTCATCCGTCAGCGGGTCCACTGATGACCTGGTCTCTGAGTGTCGAATATTGCAGCGCGGGGTGAGAACGAAAGCGGCCAATCAGCGCTTGCCATCATGACCTTGACACCGGACTGAGCCGGGGTCAAACCAACGCCAGATTGCCTCTGCAGCCGGCAGCCTCCAGGCGCCCGAGTTTTATAGGGTGTTCGTGGACGGTAGCGTGAGAATGGTGCATTGTGGGAGCGGTGTATCGGCTGGGGAAAGGGATTGTCATGGTGATGGGTGGGTGACCATGGCAACGCGGGTCAGTCCCCATCACGGCGTATGATTGGTGGTGGTTGGCATGCAGGGGAGAGGCGCTGATCGCCATTCAGTGCCGGATAGGGCCACAGTCTGTGTGACCTCTGTTTGACCTTCGCGGGGCTCTCTGTCACAGATCTCCCCGGCCTCCTGGTGACCCACTACTCCTGTATCCACTGGAAGACGCCAATCCCCCGCAACGCGCACACACACACATATATACACACTCAAAGAGTCAAGCCCCACTCAGCGCCGCCTTACAAAATCTCCCTGCCACCACATCAAAGTCTCCATTCCATCATGAGCCTCCTGTCCCTTCCCCCTCCCGTCCTCTCCTCTCCTCTCCTCTCCTCTCCTCTCCTCTCCTCTCCTCTCCTTCTTCTCCTCTCCTCTCCTCTCCTCTCCTCTCTCCTCTCCTCTCCTCTCCTCTCCTCTCCTCTCCTCCGCCTCTCCTCCTCTCCTCTCCTCTCCTCTCCTCTCCTCTCCTTCTCTCTCTCCTCTTCTCCTCCTCCTCTCCTCTCCTCTTCCTCTCCTGTCATCCTGTCCTCCTCCTCTCCTCTCCTCTCCTCTCCTCTCCTCTCCTCTCTTTCTCTCCTCTCCCTCCCTCTCCTCTTCCTCCTCTCCTCTCCTCTTCTCTCCCCTCCTCCCCCTTCCCTGCATTCCAACCCTTCCCTCCCTCCGCTCTCTCACCTCCCCTTCCCCTCCTCCCCTTCCCTTCCCTTCTCATCTGTGTCATCGTCCCCCCTTCCCCTCTCCTCCTCCCCTCGACTCTTCCTTGTGTCCTCCCCTCGACTCTTCCTCCTCTCTCCCTCTCCCCGCCCCTCCCTCCCCCTCCACTCCCCTCTTTCCCCTCCGGCTCCCCATCACCTGTCCCTCCCTCCCATGTCTGTAACGACTACAAAGTCTCCAGTCGTGTAACTCTTGTTAGATCTGCACTCATCGACCCTTGTAGCTATTTCTACGTGTCCAGGCCAGCGTGATGAGCGACCTTCTATCTATTTTGTATCGTTTGAATTCCCTCTATGACCATTCCGAACTGGCAGTTGTTCAACCACTGAACAATTGCATTCCCCCTGTGATCATTACACCATCTACTCTCCCTGCCATCATTGCAAGAGTCAAACTCTCCTTGGTATCATTTATCACCGACCCATCTCCCCCTGTCACCATTTAGCACCAACCCCTCTGTCCCTGCCATCGTGTATCACCAGCCCCACTTCCGCTATCACCCTGATATGTTTTCGCTAGTCCCATTCCCCATAGTGACCACTGCTGGATCGATGTGTCTAAATTTCAGTAGCCTAGCACTGTCCTTTGTGATTGCTGTAACATTCGCCCGCCCAAATATCCAACCCCTCGCCCCGCTCTCCCCACCCCTTCATTCCATTCCATTCCCCTCCCCTCTCCTCCCCTCCCCCTCTCTCCCCTAACCATCTCTCCCCTAACCATCTCTCCCCTAACCCTCTCTCCCCCTAATCCTCCCCCCTAACCCTCCCTTCCCCATCCCTCTCTTCCCCTCCCCTCCCTTCCCCTCCCTTCCCTTCCCCTCTTTCCCTTCCTCCCCTCCCCCCTCCCCTCCTGACCCTCCCCTCTACCCTCCCCCTCCTTCCCTTCCTAACCCTCTCTAACCCTCTCCCCCTCCCTTGCCCCTTACCCTTCCCCTCCCTTAACCCTTCCCCCTCCCTCATCTCCCTCCGGCCCTCATCTTTCCTCCTGCCCTCATCTTCCCCCTCCCCCCATTCCCCTCTCCCTCATCTGCTCCCCCTCATCTTCCCACTCCCTCATCTTCCCACTCCCTCATCTTCCCACTCCCCTCATCTTCCCACTCCCCTCATCTTCCCACTCCCCTCATCTCCCTTACCCCCTCACCTCCCTTCCCCTCCCCCTGTCACCGCTCATAGGTCACTATCTCCTATTGACGTGTAATGTGGGTCGAGTGTCTGGATTCTCTCCCGATTCTGAGAGCGGTACAGATATATGCAGCGGTGTGTCAACCGACTGTAGGCGCTTCGTCTGTGATGTGGGGGGGGGGGGGGGATGTGCCGATGCACAGTGTGAGAAGAATCCAATTAGGGCTAAGACGGATGGAGCTAATGGTTATAGTGTCAGCCGGTGATAGGGGCGGAATCACTTGTGATGACGTAGCGTGAGGCAGAGTGGAATCACGGGTAGACTCATGATGACGTAGTGAGATGCAGAGTGGAATCACGGGTAGACTCGCGATGACGAAGTCAGATACAGAGTGGAATCACCCGTAGACTTGTGATGACGTAGTGAGATGGAGTGTGGAATCGCGGGTAGACTCGTGATGACGTAGTGAGATGCAGAGTTGAATCAGGGGTAGACTCGTGATGACGTAGTGAGATGCAGCGTGGAATTACGATGACGTGGTGAGATGCAGAGTGGAATCACAGGTAGACTTGTGATGATGTAGTGTGATGCAGAGTGCAATCATGAGTATACGGGAGACGATGTAGTTAGATGAAGAATGCAATCATGGGTAGATTTGTAGTGATATAGCGAGATGCAGAGTGGAATCACGGGTACTCATGCTGATGTAGTGAGATGCAGAGTGGGATCATGGGTAGACTCGTGACGATGTAGGGAGATGCAGAGTGGAGTCAGAGGTAGACTTGTGACGATGTAGTGAGGTGCAGAGTGGAATCAGAAGTAGACTCGTGACGATGTAGTCAGGAGCAGTGTGGAGTCAGAGGCAGACTCGTGACGATGGAGTGAGATGCAGAGTGGAGTCAGAGGTAGACTCGTGACGATGTAGTGAGGTGCAGAGTGGAATCAGAGGTAGACGTGACGATCTAGTGAGATGCAGAGTGGAATCAGGGGTAGACTCGTCACAATGTAGTGAGGTGCAGAGTGGAGTCCGAGGTAGACTCGTGATGATGTAGTGAGATGCAGAGTGGAATCAGGGGTATACTCGTGACGATGTAGTGAGATGCAGAGTGGGATCATGGGTAGACTCGTGACGATGTAGTGAGATGCAGAGTGCAGTCAGAGGTAGACTTGTGACGATGTAGTGAGGTGCAGAGTGGCATCAGAGGTAGACTCGTGATGATGTAGTCAGGAGCAGTGTGGAGTCAGAGGTAGACTCGTGATGATGTAGTGAGGTGCAGAGTGGAATCAGAGGTAGACTCGTGATGATGTAGTGAGGTGCAGAGTGGAATCAGAGGTAGACGTGACGATGTAGTGAGATGCAGAGTGGAATCAGGGGTTTACTCGTGATGATGTAGTGAGATGCAGAGTGGAGTCAGGGGTAGACTCGTGACGATGTAGTGAGGTGCAGAGTGGGATCAGGGGTAGACTCGTGACGATGTACTGTAATACTGATGAAGCAAGTCTATAAGGCCTAATGAATAAGTGAGCCTCGCTTCCATTACTTTCAGCTGTTACATCATACTGTAATTGATAAGCCTGTCACGTGACGGCCCCCCCGTTGATTATATCCCGCTGTCTATTGTGGGAACTGCTTAGTAATGTCAGAAGGGAGACATTAGTGCTGAGAAGGTAGACATTAGTGCTGGACCTCGCTTTCGTATTAAAAGTGCACATTGTTATGAGAAATTACTTACGCATTAAGCCTTGTCATTGTAAAATGATCATTGCTGTGGCTTATATATGTAATAAATAGCCTTGTCATCGTAAAATGAACAATCACTAGGCCTTTGTCATCGTAAAATGAATATTGCGGTGAGAACTTACTTACATATTGTTTCTCTTTTATTTTGTTGTGGTTTTAGTCAGTGTAAAATGTATATCGTTGTTAGAACTTAATTACACATTAGTCATCTTTTAGTGTAAAGTGAACATTGTTGTAAGAACAGGCTTACACACTAGGCCTTAGTCAGTGTAAAATGTATATCGTTGTTAGAACTTAATTACACATTAGTCATCTTTTAGTGTAAAGTGAACATTGTTGTAAGAACAGGCTTACACACTAGGCCTTAGTCAGTGTAAAATGTATATCGTTGTTAGAACTTAATTACACATTAGTCATCTTTTAGTGTAAAGTGAACATTGTTGTAAGAACAGGCTTACACACTAGGCCTTAGTCAGTGTAAAATGTATATCGTTGTTAGAACTTAATTACACATTAGTCATCTTTTAGTGTAAAGTGAACATTGTTGTAAGAACAGGCTTACACACTAGGCCTTAGTCAGTGTAAAATGTATATCGTTGTTAGAACTTAATTACACATTAGTCATCTTTTAGTGTAAAATGAATATTGCTGTGAGAACTTATTTTCGGGTACACTCATGATGACTTTATATTGCTTCCCAAGTGGGAGACTGGGCACTATCCCACTCACTCACAGTATCCTTATAATATATAGCGAACAAAGCAATCCATGCCTTTTCCTATTAATGCCAAGTGAATCCCTTTAATAAGAAGTCCTTGCTTTCCACTCGGTTGAGGTTCAAACCAATGACCCCCCAGGCAATGGAAGGCAGCCAACGCTTTTCCAGATTCAGCCACCATGTCCAGTCACTTTTTCTCGCTGGCTGCTGACATTATTTATATTCCACTAGGGAATGCAGCGCTCGCTTGCTATTACCGACTACAGGCACGCCTCATCTGGCGTGGCTCTCATTATAAGTGCTCATTAGAGCCGACTAATAGGTGCGTGAAGTAACCATGTTGATTCATTAACACATATTTATGCGGCTGGTGTATGGATTTACATCCCTCTGCATAAGTCCACCTCCATGGAGGCGATTATTGGTCCCGAAGGTTCTTCTTAATTATCAGGTAATGCGCCGCCTTGCACCCGCTCCTAGAACTAATGAGGATGGAGGATGGTGGAGATATTAATGCATGTATGTCGCTCATAATCACTTCATTGCCCGATCCCGATGCAGTGGGCTGAGCCTGATGGACGTAGGTTTAGTTGTAGATGAAATGCTTTCTGATTCAGGGTATGCCGCTACTCGCAGGGAGCGGTTAGTGATGTGGGCACTCGGTGTTGGCGCCACCTGTAGGATATAGTGAATGAGGATGATATTAGCAAAGTGTGTTATTTATACTCGCATAAGTCATTCTGCATTGTATAAATATGTGATATATAAGGATTATGGGTATATAAATAGTCGGAAGGTTCTTATCTAGTTCCTCCAATCAGCTTGGCCTATATATCAGCCTCCTGGAGACTAGTGGCGCCACCACTCTCTCCATATGAGTTTGTGTGTGGATACAGGCTTGTGGTTAGGTCTATATAGACCTATTTCATGTGACATCAGGATAGGTATTTAGGTCAGTGCGCGCGCAGCTTGGCTGCAGGACAACTCAGGGTCACACTGCAAACTCAATGGCTATGAGCAATCTTCATACAGAAAAAGTGAAATATCTCTAAAACCACACCACCTAGAAACAATCCGTTTGGAACTGATCTAGAAAATATATTCAATGAATAGATTATATTAAATTTATAAGGTTAGAGTTCTGCATTTCTATTAATTTTGAATAAAATAGACGTTTTGCACTGCGCGTATTGGCAAACTCAATGCATTGTCAATGGCCGTGAGCCATCTTCATACACAGTTATTATATAAATATATATATAATAAAGGTTACTTGCTCTCATTATCGTTTAAACCGAGCAGCACCACTCATGGACGACCGCCTCAGCCTGTGTATCACATATCAAAGTTGGGTTTGATGAGTCTGAACACTGGGGCTACAAGTCACACCCGTCACGCCATTCTCCGATCACCCATCCATGCTTCCGCACACCTCCGCCAGGGGGCGCCAGTCGCGAGCGGCACTCCTACGCCACCTGGTAGCAAGGCACGCAACTCCTGTTTTTTCTGCCAATATTTTTATTTTCAGGAATTTCCCGTTCTTTTCATTGTTTATTTTAATATCACATTTGCAAGCGATAAGTTGGATATGATTGTGTCTATATTCATTAAAAGCAAGGCGGTAAGTTTATAATAATGCGAGAAGCCCTTGTAATGTCATCACCAAGCGCTCAGTTCAATAGTTGTTGCGTGATTTTATGCTTGTTTTTTTTTGTGTGTTCGAGGAGATGTGTGGTTTGTGTTGGGTTGATGTCGTGAGAATGGATGTAGTTACAGGGAAATCTGTACTGCTGGTGCTAGGGCCTCAGCCTTGACATTAATTCAACTGAGGGAAAAAGGCACAGTTGTAGGGATATACTGGGAGTTTTTAGGTAGATGTCATTATGACAGTTGTATCATCTCGTCCTATGTCATCACACACTGGTATACGTAATGCTCCCACCATCACCACACACTGGTATATGTAATGCTCCCTCTATCACCACACACTGGTATACGTAATGCTCCCTCTATCACCACACCCTGGTATAAGTAATGCTCCCTCTATCACCACACCCTGGTATACGTAATGCTCCCTCTATCACCACAGCCTGGTATATACGTGATGCTCCCTCTATCACCACACACTTGTATACATAATTCTCCCTCTATCACCACACCCTGTATATGTAATGCTCCCTCTATCACTACACACTGGTATACGTAATGCTCCCTCTATCACCACGCCCTTGTATAGACAGACCCTTTTCAATGTTTGTAAACATTGTGTATGCGCGCGCAGCTTGGCTGCAGAACGAATGCACACTGCCACTGAGTTTGCTGGTATGCGCAGTGCAAAACGTCTATTTTATTCAAAATTAATAGAAATCCAGAACCCATAACATATAACTTTAATATAATCTTATTTGTTGAATATGTTTCCTATATGTGTTCCAAGCGGTGTGTGTCTAGGTGGTGTGGTTTTAGAGCTATTTAACTTTTTCTGTATGAAGATTGCTCACGGCCATTGACAATGCATTGAGTTTGCCAATACGCGCAGTGCAACACGTTTATTTTATTCAAAATAAATAGAAATGCAAAATCCTAACCTTCTTAATTTAATATAATCTCTTCTTTGAATATGTCTTCTATATGTCTTCCAATAGACTACATCACGGTTCCAGCGGCGCAGTGCATTGTGGGATGCATCAGAGCAAAACATACCCCCCAAAATCACATGGCATATGCTAATACACTGGGTGCAGCTATGAAATGTGCTAGTTTCAGCTCATCTCAGCTCTTGTTTGAAACATAGAATACCAACTAAAAAATATATATATAATAAATTAAAATATTAATCTTTTATCCAGCATTGCATTTACATCAATATAATTAGCACATCTTATGCCATGTTCATTTAGATTTAGAAAGATCTAGGCACTCAGACTAGTGTTAGAGCCATAGCCAGAGTACGCAATGCATTGTCAATGGCAGTGAGCAATCTCCATACAGAAAAAGTAAAATATTGATAAAACCACACCACCTAGAGACAAACCGCTTGGAACACATATAGAAAACATGTTTATCAAAAAGATTATATTAAATTGATACGGTTAGGGTTTTGGATTTCTATTAATTTTGAATAAAACTGACGTTTTTCACTGCGCGTATAGGCAAACTCAATGGTCGTATGCCTTTGCTTTGCTCCCAACGCCGTTTTCAGCGCATGCGCAGTCAGAACCGTGATCTAGTTTATCGGTTTGTGTCTAAGTGGTGTGGTTTTAGACATATTTCACCTTTTCTCTATGAAGATTGCTCATAGCCATTGAGTTTGCAGTGTGACCGGATGTTGTCCTGCAGCCAAGCAGCACGTTGTGCACTGACCTAAATACATGTGCTGACGTCATATGAAATTGGTCTATATATAATGCTTCCTCTATCACTACACACTGGTATACGATACGGTTCCCCCCCCCCCCTCCTTTACCCCCTGCCCCTCCCCCCACTATCATGTGCGGGTTTCTACGCAGAACTGTGCATGTTCCACACCACTGAGTTTCTACTTCCGGTCCAACCCTCCTAACAGGGCAGCGTAGACGGCAGGAAAGTGTTTGTGTTAGGAGGGTTGGAAGGTTCCCTCCCCTACTGCCAACAACCCCCATCCCCCCGCCCTCCCCCCGCCCTTCCCCCGCCCACATTCTGTAGCCAGCTCACGTCCTGCCCGACCGCTGATTGTGTTATCTGATCCGGCGTGCAACCCCTAAGTAATAGATACAGCAGCAGATCTCCTATTTCTGCCTCACGATATTTCTTTTTTTTGTGCGGGTGAGATTGATCAATTTTGTCTTGTAGCGCTGAGGTGCTGCTGAATACTTAAATGTCCGTCGATGGAAATGGTTTAAATGGGGGCAGAATTGTACTGGTGTGATATACTGTTATAGATGGTGCAGTTATTGAGTCTGTCTGTGTGTGGGGAGGTGGGGTGGTGGGGGGGTTGTCGAGGGAGATGATATGTCTAGGGGTAAGTATACTTGTGTGGAGGTGTGAGGGTGGAGGCTGATGGGAGGGTTAATGGACGTGTGTATAGAAGGGGGATGTGGGTTTGTGTGTGGGGGTGGGGGTGGGGGTGGTGTTGATTGGTGTGTAGGTGGGGGGAGTGAGGGTGTCGATGGGTATGTGGGGGGGGGTGCGTGGTGGTGTGGGTTGTAGGGTGTGTGGGGGTTATCTGTGCCCCGGTGTACAGATTTCAAATTCCCCCCATATTGAAGTTCCCCCACGGGAACTTGAAAACGTTTTCAAATTCATCCCACAGGAATTTGAAAACATTTTCATTTTCCCTCCCTCATTTTAACTTTTCCTCCCCCGAGTTTTTTGGGGAATTTTCTTTATTTTTGTTATTTTATTATTTTTCATAACAAATATAATAATACACAGAGAATAGCATAATGGAAATTATTATGAGTACCACAAAACATATTTCACCCCAAATGACACAAAAAGTCTCCAAGATGGCTAAAAAAAAAATATTATACTTCATAGGTCTGAATTTTAACATGTTTTTAAAAGTTTTTTAAACAATTTTAAATTCCCGGAGGGGAGAATTTGAAAATAGGGGGAGGAATCTGAAAACTGTTTTTAATTTCCCTCCGGGGAATCTGAAAACGTTTTCAATTTCACGGGAGGGAAATTAAAAACGTTTTCAGATTCCCGGGGGGAACTTGGAAAGGGGGGAATTGTGGGGGATGGTGGTAGGAGGGGGTGGTTTGCAGGGGATGGTGGTAGGAGGGGGTGGTTTGTGAGGGATGGCGGTAGGAGGGGGTGGTTTGCGGGGGATGCCAGTAGGATGGGGTGGTTTGCGGGGGATGGCGGTAGGATGGGGTGGTTTGCGGGGGATGGCGGTAGGAGGGGGTGGTTTGCCGGGGATGGTGGTAGGAGGAGGTGGTTTGTGGGGGATGGCAGTAGGAGGGGGTGGTTTGTGGGGTTGAGTGTATTGTGTGGTGGTTGGTGGGTGAGTGTGGGTTGTGTGCATGCTCCATCAACCTCATCATCATGCTGTCGGTCGCAATGCGACAAAGACTGCTTTCATTACTTGACTGCCGCTCTCCATTTAGCTCTCTGCTGTGAGAGTTGCGTCCATGAGTCGGTCTTAATGTCTCTCAGCTTCAGGTTTCTCTTGATGGTATCTTTGAACCGGAGACGGGGGCGCCCTCTCTTTCTGTAGCCAGAAGACAGTTGAGAATAGAGGATCTGCTTTGGTAGCCTGTCTGATGACATCCTCATGAGGTGTCCAGTCCACCGGAGATTCTTTTTGATCAGAAGATCTTCCATAGAGGGCAGCCCCATCCGTTCGAGTATTTCCTTATTCGTCACTTTGTCCTTCCAGGTTAGCCTCATGATTGAACGCAGATGTCGCATCATGAAGGCATGCAGCTTTTTCACCTGCTGTCTGTACACTGTCCAGGCCTCGGCTCCGTATAGTAGGGTGGATAGCACGATTGCGCGGTAGATCTTACCTTTGACCCGAATGGACACATGGTGGTTGTTCCAGAGTCTCTGGCGTAGTCGGCCGAAAGATGCGCTAGCCTTGGCCATCCTCCTCTGTATCTCAGCATCAATGCGTCCATCACTTGATATAGTGCTTCCGAGATAGGTGAATTCCGGAACAGAGTTCAGCTTGTTTCCGTCAACCATGATCTCCTCCTCTCGGGTTCTTGTAGAGTTGGGTTGGTACAGCACCTCCGTCTTCTTGATGTTAATTTTCAGGCCAAACTTCTTTGATGCATCGGAGAAAGCGTCCACTATTTTCTGGGTCTCTTCAGCAGAGTGGGCAACCAGTGCACTGTCATCTGCGAATAGTAGCTCTCTCACCAGTATCTGAGTAGTCTTGGTCTTCGCTCTGAAGTGTGCGACATTGAATAGGTCAGCGCTCTGTCTGGACTGTATATAGATCACCAACCTAATCCACCACAACCAGCTGGTGACCAGTATTACCTCCTCTCAATCCACGACATTCGCAGGGCCATTCGCTCATGATGAAATAACCCATTTCAAAATACTTTGAATTGCATGGAGCCTCACAGACAGCGACGCTTAAAGGGCAGGAGAAGCCACCGGCACTTGTTTGTTTAGTACCTCATCTGAGTCTCTGGCAGGCCACTCAATGCCACCCTCCCCAAGCTCCATCTGCGCCACAAGGGTGCGCACAACGCACGTCACGGGGTGGGGGTGGGGTGGGGGTTGATGTGGAGTGGAGGTTGATGTAAGGGCTGATGTAATGGTTGATTTTCGAGTGGGGGTTCGCGGTGGGTGGGGGTTGAGGCATGTGCACAGTGTTTCGGTGATCGGGGATGGGGAATGGTACAGTGTGTTTCCTACAATAGACTACATGCGCGGAAGAAAAACAAACCCGCGAGAAGCACATGGCACATGCTAACACACTAGGTGCAGCTATGAAACGTGCTGGTTTCAGGTCATCTCAGCTCTTGTTTGATACATAGAATACCAACTTAATAATATAGTAGGGTTAATCATATACTGGTTATATATTTCTCTGAAACAAGTTTCTGTTGACACATTTGGCATTTTAATATTTAGAACAAGAATTAATAATAGTGATGTGGATATCAGCCTTAAAGTGACTGATTGTTTTATGTGGAATTGTATGTTTCTAAGCTCAAAATGTTTAACTAGGCTAGTTTTGTCTTAGTTATATTCATCAGATCATTATATTGCATGTGTGCATACATGTTTATGCCAAATTATTATGTATTTCTATTAATTTTGAATAAAATGGAAGTTTTGTCCTACGCGTATCGGCAAACTGAATGGCCGTACGCATTTGCTTTGCTGCCAATGCCGTTTTCAGCGCATGCGCAGTCGAAATGGTGATCTCGTCTATTGGCTTAGAAGGCGCCCAGAGTCAAGAGCGAGGCTGGGCGCGAGTCGTGTGCGGGTGGCGCCTCTAGTGTCTACTGCAAACAACTATTTGGGTGCCCGGAGGGGGTCTGTCGGCGCTGGGAAGGATCGATGGCATTAAGAACGTTTGAGCTGCTCGCAACTTCTAGATGCCTCAGAGCTACTCGGAGCTAGTCAGCTAGTCAGACATACTCGGAGCTAGTCAGAACTAATCGGAGCTGTTCGGGGCTAGTTAGAGCTAATCGGAACTACTCAGAGGTAGGCAGCTAATGAAAACTGTTCAGAGCTAGTTACCTAGTCAGAGCTAGTCAGCTAGTCAGAACTGCTCAGCTAGTCAGAACTAGTCAGAGCTGCCAGGTAGTCAGAACCGATCAGAGCTTGTCAGAACTAGTCAGAATTAGTCGGAACTACTCAGAACTCCTCAGAGATCACCACACGGGATGGCCGAATGAGTTAGAGCGTCCGTCTCCCGTGCTGGTAGATCGTGGGGTCGTGGGTTCGAGTCCCGGTCGAGTCAAACCAATGACTTTAAAATTGATACTTGTCGCTTCCTAGCCAGGCGCTCGGCATTATTAGGATAGGGCAAGGACTGGTGTGCTCAGTGTCAGGATAATGTGACTGAGTGGGATACCAGGTCATGGTGCCGGCGGCCTGGTTTCCCAGTGGGACAGCACTATAAAGTCGCCATGAGTGCGCACTGTCACAAGTCGGTACCCGTACTGATATGACCTTAGATGTTGCTAGGACGTAAAACAACAACAAACAAACAGATGTTCAGATGCTTAGAGCTGCTCAGAGCTAATCTCCAGACCGTTTTCATAGCTAGTCAAAGGTGTTTATAGTTATTCGGAGCTATGTAGAGCTATACGACCTAGTGAGCTACTCAGATGTGCATGTTTAACAGAATACTTGATATCCAGAAGCGAAGGGAGAGTGTTTTCTTTCCGTTTGTAAATTTATGACAAACATATATTACCATTCACATGAAAGAACATCGGAGCTAATATTTCTTTTTAAAATAAAAAATAAGATACCATCTTTTGTGTGAATACATTTTAACGGTTGTGTGATTTGCTTTACTAATATTTTAGGTGAAAGCGTTCGGTAGGTTGTTAGTTCGGTGGCATCCCACTTGACGCGCTATTGTCTTGTGGATTGTGAGGAACTGAGTGTTGCCACCTAATGGTATAACCTAGAGTACTAGATCACTTTGAAGACGGCACTTCTCGTCGGAGCGCCCACGTTAAAGGTGCATACTCCAATGTTTTTGTACTTTTTGCCATATTTTGATATGAATATGTAGTGGTCTGCAGTGACCTCTCAGGCAAGTAACCACATAGACAGGTAGGCGTGGGGAGTGTGTTGATATCAGGGAGCCTAGGTGGTGTAATGGTTAGCACACTGGCCCGGAATGCAAAGAGATGTGGGTTCGAGTCCCGCTCTAGGCGCAGTATTTCCCATTTTCATCACCCCCACGACACTGGTTGCCGTGATCAGGATCCTGTACAAGCTTTGCGCTGTATGGTTGTTGAACCTACCCTGTGTATGTATGTGTTAGTGCATTGCCTGTATGTATGTAATTGTAAGCATTACAAGACTTACAATTCCAGGGGGACGAGTGTAGTGGTCTGCACTGACCTCTCAGGCAAGTAACCACATAGACAGGTAGGCGTGGGGAGTGTGTTGATATCAGGGAGCCTAGGTGGTGTAATGGTTAGCACACTGGCCCGGAATGCAAAGAGATGTGGGTTCGAGTCCCGCTCTAGGCACAATATTTCACATTTTCATCACCCCCACGACAAATATATGAAGATGACTTTATAGTGCTTCCCTACTAGGGAATCCGGCTACCGGCACCATGACCCAATATTCCAGTCACATTATCCTGACACTGAGCTAACCAGTCCTTGCCCTATCCTATTAATGCTGACTGCCAGGCTAGGAAGTGACAAGTATCAATTTTACAAGTCATTGGTTTGACTCGACTGGGAACCAAACTGACGATCTCCTGCACACGAGGCCCGCGCTCTACCGAATCAGCCACCTCACCTTGTACTATTACTAATAGTAGTAGTAAGATTAGTACTAGTAGTAATAATAATGGACAAAGTGTTTAACCGAGTAGGGAATAACCTGACCTGAGCGGAATGACAAGGTTCTCTCACATTTGTGTGACAGTGTGTGTGTGTGGGGCGGCCCCAAATCTCTCCGGTCCGGCGGTAGCAGAGTACTCGTATCCAGTCGACATCAGCAAGGGTTTAGGAGGAAGGGATGGGTAAAGGTGGGTCCAGCGGTTCCAGCAACAAGAACAAAGCGAGAGAAATGATAAGGTAAAGGGCCCCACCCAAGCAAACAACTCCCTTGATCAGGGGGAGAAGTAAGCCTGGGAGGAAAAAAAAGGGGGAGAGTATAGGAAAGAGAAATGAGGAGAGTTGTGTCAAAGGACAGTGTCTATTTGCTCTATGGTGACCAGCCGGCGAGCCAAAGACACAGACAGAGTAAGAGTAGAAAGTGAAATACTGGCGGGCTCCCCCTCCTGGAACTCTTTTCAGACATTATCAGGCGTGTGTGTTTATGTATGTTGTGTATGTATATGGCTTGGCCCATGCTTGAGGGCAGGTAATTATACTAGACATAGGGATGATTGGCAGGTCTGGGTGAGTGCACTCAGGGCCTGGCTCTCTGCTGAGATAGTGGTCAATGCACACAGGGGTCAAGGTTGGGGAGACCACTGGTGGTCATGGCACCCAGAATTGCTAAGTCCCTATTGGAGGAACTGGGAATACTGCTTCCCTATTGGTTGAGTGAATGGCATGATCCTATACCAAGAATCCATGTACTATATATAATAAACCAGAGGGGCTTGGACTCTCTCTTACATTCTTACTTTTGCTTTACTTTCTCTCTTTCTCTCCGTCTGTATTGTTTTTCACTTTAGCCTACTTATATAGCCACAACACCCACTCTACAATTGGTTTGACTCGACCGGGAACCAAACTCTCTATGATGTATGGTCACCATAGGCCATACATCCCTGCCAGGCCCGCGCTCTACCGCGCCCGGTGACGGAGGAGGTGGGGCGGCGTATGGGTGTGGGTGTAGTAAGTTCAAAACACTACCCCACAAAAACACTACAGTAGTGTTTTCAATCTAGGTTCAAAACACTACAGTAGTGTTTTCAACCTAGTTGAAGGTAGGTTCGAAGCACTACTGTGGTCACACTGAAAACACTATCCTTCAGTTCAAAACACTATTCTAATTTTTTAATACAATTGCTGCATAGTCATTATCATTTGTAGTAGGGCGGGGCAGCATGCAGTAAGGTGGGGCACTATGCAGTAGGGTGGGGCACTATGCAGTAGGGTGGGGCAGTATGCAGTAGGGTGGGACAGTATGCAGTAGGGTGGGGCAGTATGCAGTAGGGTGGGGCAGTATGCAGTAGGGAGGAGCAGTATCCAGTAGGGTGGGGCAGTATGCAGTAGTGGGGGACAGTGATGTGTATACTACTAATATGTGCAGCACCATCAGCGTATACTAATATGTGCTGAAATCGCCACGCACCAGACGCCGCAGAGCTATCAGCGTATACTACTAGTATGTGTGTCCTGATATTACCTTAGATGTTGCCAGGATGTAAAACTCCCAATAACCAAACCAATTAGTACATGCTTCAAAAGCCACAGCATGGTCAATGTTAGATAAAAGATTCACCGGTACTTGTAGTACACGGGTGAATACCAACCCTATATAAATACGGTCGAAAATAGCGTTAGTATGGAACAACAAGTAGAATGCCTGGCACCGGTGTCAAATGGTTACTTATATCAACACAGAGTTGGTGAATGAGAGAGAATGCAAAAAAGACAAGATGGCGGCCGCAGAACGCCGTCGATTTCACTTTTAAATCTGATTAAACTAGATATTATATTATATTTTTCAACTCAAAGGTAGCGGGCTATCAATAAGACAGATGTAAAGAATAAATGTTGCTTCTTAGATTGTGAAATTAGGCTCTCAATTCTTTGACCCGCATTTTCGACAGCTTTTATATAGGGTTGGTTTGCACCCCTACTGCAGCAGTACGGGGTGAATCTTGTATCTAGGTCAATGTATACCACTATGTACCAGTACGTTACATTTTGCGGCATTACAGCCCCATGTTATGATAGTGTTTTGAACTTGGGTCGTGTTTTGGACGTACGTACTGGTAGTGTTTTGAACTTAACAGTAGTGTTTTGAACTTAAGTTCAAAACACTACCGTAGAGTTTTCAACGGGGTAGTGCTTTGAACGCCCTACACCGGCAGCAGTAATTGGGTGGACGGGAGCCTATGTCGGACACTGAGACAGCGCCATCAATGGCTTGGTGCGGCCCAGCTCTCATTATCCGCTAAACGGGCCTATTCAGCATGGCGCCGTGTAATTGGGGTGGTCTTTTACCCTTGCAGGGTTTCTCTTTCTTCTATTGCTGCTTCCTGTTTCCCGTCTTCTGTTTTGTTTGTTGTTCAGTAGGTATGTGTTACACCAGGCTGAGATGATTGCACCCTTATTTGGTACTGTTGGCCATCTTGTATTCACATTCTCACAATCTACCTATCACGGCTGCCTCACCCTCACATCCCTGCTGAAACTTATGGGGTCAGAATTTTTATAAGCATGCCAAAATTAATTTGGCATGTTTGCACTTTAAATATCTCCTGAGTTAGTCATTTTAAATCGAAGTCACTTGAAACTAAAGTAAGGTAGATTATAACGCTTGTCTGCTTGTTGTTTTACGTCCTATCAACAGCTAAGGTCATATCAGGAGACAAGATTATAACGATCAACCTAATATATTTCTTTAAGAAACTCAAAACCATCGTGCTATGAAACTTTTAATCACCTTTTACAGTTACTTCCGGTGGTTGAGGACTGTTGATTTGTGGGTAACCCCCCAGGTGCATCCGGTGGTGCCCTGCTGGCACCCCCAGGCGACCATATACACTGACCAGCACACCTGCGTTATTCCATTACAGGCCTCCGTACACTAGCCAGAGCGCGTCCCGCGGGACCAGTGTAGCTGTATTAGTGACGAGTGCTGGCAGGGGGCGCCTCTGGGGGGAACAACCGGAGGGCTGGGGCTGGGGGTGAGGGTGCAAGTTTGGTGGACAGGTGGTCTGAGGGATGAATGAATGACGGGAGTGGGGTTGGGGATGGGAGTGGGGTTGGAGCCATGGGGTAAGACAGACCTGTGCACTGTCCACTGTGCACCCTCCGTATTCTTCCGTATTTGTTATGGAATCGGACATTGAATACGGAAACAGGATTTGTTTGTTTCGTTGCGGAATCGCCTTCCACCTAAAAGTGTGTATACCCCTGTTTTACCCGATAAGTGTAACAGGAAATGAATGGTCCCCTCATATAATTGGTTATTTCTAGCGGTAAGAGTGTTAGTGAAAGTCATTCAAGTATACGGAAAATTGCTTTGACAATTCAGAAACCTGCGAGATTGCGTGCACAGGTTTGGGTAGATGGGGGGGGGGGGGGGAGGAGGGGTGCGTGGAGGTGCAAAAAGGGCCTCTTCCCTATACTATGTTGGG
>CM059196.1:42739854-42794130 GCA_030323885.1 Branchipolynoe longqiensis | reverse complement strand
ACAGACCACTTAATCAATGGTGTATGTATGTGATATGTAACGCATTAGGCGAGTATAAAAAAATACGAAAGGAATTGTTGCCATTATATATTAATTAATTATATATTATCGTTATTACCATTGTTACACTCCGTAAGACTCCGCATTTGACAGGGGGTGCCACCTGTTGGCCCACCTCTCCTCCAATGGGTGTCGACAAGTGTCAGTTGCACTGGAGGATTTTGTCTATATATATACACACTTATGTAGATGTACATATATATCTCGATATATAATATAGTGACTGAGCTATATACAGTACAACCCCGTTAAACCAAGCTCGGTTAAACCAAACGATCGGTTATTCCAAACTTTGTTCAGTGGCCCAGCAAAATAGTACCATTTATCATATAAAAAAGTTGGCTAAATCAAAGTCGGTTAATCCAAACTATCGGATAATCCAAAAAAAAATCTCGGGCCCCAGCCCACTCCGGTATGGTTAAACCAATCTTCCATGTGGTTCATAAGGTCATCAGATACCCCACTGACTTTTTTATACGGTATTTTGCCGGGCTGCCGAAAAAGTTTGGATTAACCGATTGTTTTGTTTAACCGAGCAGGGTTTAGCGGGGTTATATTGTACATACATAACAAAAACAATAATCAAAGTGACCACATACATCATATATTACATGGGCAATACACACTTACTCAAATTCAAAGCCAAAGCCAAAGCTCAGTTAAACCCATGATCAGTTAATCCAAACAGATTTCTAGGGTCCCTTCAAGTTTGGTTTAACGAGGTTATACTGTATACTGATAATATAGTGACTGAGTGCCGCCAGACAAGATACAGCGTTTGCAGGCAGGGGGCGACACAATCGGTGCGGTTCCATTGTCGATGAACAATTAATAACAGATCAGTACAATAGATGACTTAGAATATAATAAGAAGGAAAGCTTCCGATTAATTATATTTCTTACAATTAGCGTGCACTGTCACCAACATATATGCTTGATCAACCTAAAGTTGTATAGTCCGATGGTTTTGAGTTTCTGTCATTTTCTGAGTTATGTATATTAAATTGATTGTTATAGCCTCCCTTACTTTAGTTTGAAGTAACTTTTATTTTAAATTTCTAATTTTTGAGATATTTGAAGTGCAACCATCCACAAATAATTTTGGCAAGCATGCCAAAAACTCGGACACCAGAGCCTTCTGCAGAAACATTTTCTATTAAATTGGCTCGGAATGCCCTTCTATATGGTGAAAAGTGTTTACTAAGTGCACCAGTATCTAAGTTGAATATGTAGAATCAAATCTGGATAATTGTTTTGGTTTTGAAAATTTGATGTTTTCATCGGACTATGCAACTTTAACGCAATTATTAATCACATGAAATGTGAAGATAATGGTCACAAATTGACCTAAGCCTGCAGGGCCTCGACGTCTCTCGGGTGTAGGTGAGTAGAGGCAGTGACCTACTTCAGGGTCACCCTCACTTCCGGTGTTTTGTTTTGTGTTCTTGTTGATGCTGTGTTTATACTGTCCATAGCATGTAATGGGGCTGTCACACTACGACGTAACGACGTCAACGTAGGGAGAACATGAAGAACGTTGAACTTTGCGGCGTAGTATGCAAATTTGGGCACAAGTTGAACGTGGATGCAGCGTAGTGGACGAGAACGTAACGTTGGTAAAGCATAGTGATACCGTCAGTCACGAGAGAGGACAACGTCACTACGCTCACGGAACGTTATGAACGTTATTCCATCGCCAGAAGAACGTTACATGACGTTAGCTATGTAATGAGACGTTGAACGTATGTTGAATGCACGTTCTCCTGACGTTCTCCTGACGTTTTCCCCTGACGTTCTCCTGACGTTCCCATTAAGCCTCGTAGGCTTTTGCACTTGGTTTAATGTGGGTCAACGTAGTGGAACGTAGTTGAACATAGTGAGCAGCGTTGAAATAACGTCCGTTTAACGTCATTGACGTTCACTGAACGTGAACAGAACGTACGGCGAACGTAAACCCTTACGTTCGACCTACGTCCAAAGTTTTGAACATGTCCAAAACCTTGACGTAACTCGATGTAACACGACGTAATGTGACGTAGCTCGACGTCATTCTAACGTCATTTTGACGTCATCATGACGTAACCCAACGTCATGACGAAAAATGATCACGTTAGACTCACGTTGGCTCGTCACGTCGTAGTGTGACAGGGGTATTAGCTCAAGTGCTTGGGCTTGTTTTCAATGCTGGCTCGCTGTAGTAGTGGTTTAATCTTATCACACAGTAGGAGGTGATAACATGTTTTTGTATCTGTTCTCCGGTTGGTCGATGGACACTGTGTATCACTTCAAGCATGGATATATAGCGGCGAGAAAACAGCTATGCGATCAGATCACCGATTATCGGACACTTGGCCATAACGGACACAGTGCTTCATCCCATATACCGGACAGTCCATTTGGGTTGCATTGTAATTCCAGGAATCATCGACTGCTCGGTCTGTTGGGGGTTCTAATCTTGGGAAATTGATTTGGCTGGGTGGGTTTAATTGACGGATCTCGCTAATTAATTAATATTAACGCAATTATTAATCACAGGAAATGTGAAGATAATGGTCACAAATTGACCTAAGCCTGCTGGGCCTCGACGTCTCTGGGATGTAGCTGAGTGGAGGCAGTGACCTACTTCAGGGTCACCCTCACTTCTGGTATTTTGTTTTGTGTTCTTGTTGATGCTGTGTTTAAACTGTCCATAGCATGTAAGCTCAAGTGCTTGGGCTTGTTTTCAATGCTGGCCAGCTGTAGTAGTGGTTTAATCTTATCACACAGTAGGAGGTGATAAGATGTTTTTGTATCTGTTCTCCGGTGGGTCGATGGACACTGTGTATTCACTTCACGCATGGATATACAGCGGCGAGAAAACAGCTATGCGATCAGATCACCGACTAGCGGACACTTGGCCATAACGGACACATTGCTTCGTCCCATATGGACAGGATAATCACTTATCAATGTATAAAAAGGCGGAGCGGTTCATCTTGATTATTGTGTCATTTATTACTGCCCAGTAAATTATTCGTGTGTACAACGGAAATGAATGTGGTTTGGCCTAATCGGCCTGCGTGAGCGACCTTCTCCCGCCTGCTACTGCAGCGCCACTGCGTGTTTGTGCCCTGCGCCCCGCTATTCGGCCAGTTGGCACCGGATTTTCAGACTTTGTAACCAGCAGTTATCCTAGCCAAGGTCTCGTATTAAACTGATCAACCCATAGCATATTGTCTTCTCTGTTCTAGAGCGTAGCCTAACTTTATACGGGACAGTACATTGGTGTTGCATTGTAATTCCAGGAATCATCGACTGCTCGGTCTGTTGGGGGTTCTAATCTCGGTAAATTGATTCGGCTGGGTGGGTTTAATTGACGGATCTCGCTAGTTAATATTTAGCAAAATCACCATGGTAACGCTGCTAGAAACAATCACTTCGTGTTGGTGCCAGACAGAGTGAACAAGCATGCTCCGACAGGACACACGCCACAAAAATAACGGATATTGGGAGGATGGAAATGGCAGGCGGAAATCAGTCTCCTTATATAAACTAGCATACATTCCACCTAGATGTCATTAGGCAAACATTTCATAATTGATTTCGAGCTATTCCATCCTGGATGGCCGAATGAGTTAGAACGCCCGTCTCCCGTGTTGGTAGATCGTGGCATCGTGGATTTGAATCCTGGTCGAGTCAAACCAATGACTTAAAAATTGATACTTGTCGCTTCCTAGCCAGACCCTCGGCATTTTTAGGATAGAGCAAGGAGCAGTGGAATGAGGAAAACCAGTTGGCTGCGACTGAAATTTCCCCTGCTTAATCAACTTATGTACCCCCCCCCCCAAAAATATATAGCCGCCATGGCAAACACACTTCTCTCATAAATTTTGGTGTTACTTATTGCTGTCAGTAGCACTGGGGCTGCCATTTGCCTGGTGTCCCTACGGGGGGTTGCTGTGTAGCCTGGTTTTGTGGTGTAATGGTGTGCCAGTATTTTGAGGTGCGTTTCCCTTCTACTTGTTAGTAGTGTTGCATTGCATTTTTTGTGTAATTCGATTGTGGGATATCTTTTGTGCACCTGAAGGCATACTTTGAGGGCTCTATTTTGTAGCACCTGTAGTTTGTTTAATAGTTTAGTATTTCCTCCCATGTATACTACATCGCCATAGTCAAAGTAGGGGAGGATCATGCCTTTATATATTTTAATTGCCATGCTTTCAGTCAAGTAGTATCTCAGTTTAGCCAGTAGCCATTTTTTATGGTTTACTTTTTTGATAGTATTTGTTATGCAGAGGTCATAATTTAGGTGTCTGTCTAGATCCACTCCCAGATATCGGTAGTTGTCTACTTGTTCTAGTTTGGTGTTTCCCAGAAGACACTTTATTTTCTCATTACTTGTTAGCCTGGTACCAAATAGTACTGTTTTTGACTTGCTGTTGTTTATGGTTATCCTATTTAGTTGGCACCACTCGATTAGTTTTGTTAGTGTTAGATTCAGTTTCATTTCTATTTCTTCGGTTGTTTTGTCTGCAGCATATACCACGGTGTCATCTGCATATAGTTGGATGTTTTCAATTTCTAGCCAGTTGTTTAGATCGTTAATATATATAAGGAAGAGAAGTGGCCCCAGGACTGACCCTTGGGGTACTCCGCAAGTTATCTTTTCCTCATTGGATATGGATCCATTAACTGTGGTGCATTGCTTTCTGTTTTCTAGATAGCTCGCTAGCCATTTTCCTGTTACTCCCGTTATTCCCATTTCGGTTAGTTTGCTCCTTAGGATAGGGTGGTCCACCGTGTCAAACGCTTTGCTGAAGTCTATGAACGCTGCACCCACTAGGTTATTTTTATTGATACTGTTTGCAATATCAGTTATTAAGTTAGCAATTGTTTTTATTGTCGAGTGGTATTTTCTGAAACCGCCCTGTTTACTGTTTAATATTTTGTGTTCGTTTAGGTGGTCCATAATATGTCTATGCATTATTTTTTCCATTAGTTTACCAGGCATTGGGAGTATGGAGATCGGTCTATAGTTTCCCAGTACCTGTTTATCCCCTCCTTTGTGGAGCGTGTTACTTTGGCTAGTTTCCAGCAGTCCACATAAGTACCTTCTGTGAACGATTTGTTGTATAGCTCACATATAACATCTGGGATGCATCCGAATGCATCTTTCAATACTATACTCGAGGTATTTTCAATGCCCGAAGGCTTGTTGCAATCAATTGATTTTATGAGCTCACATATCTCTTTTATTGTGGTTGTGCAATCTCCAATGTCTGTGTTTAATTGTTGCGCTTTCGTGGTCCAGTTTGTGTTGAATTGTTTGGATAGTTTATTGCCTATGGTTGAAAAATGTTTGTTCATTATATTAGCAGTATCGTTTTGCTGATTTCCACCCCCTCGTTGTTGTAAAGGGTAATCCATTCTTTATTTTTATTATTTGGTATGAGTATTTTCACATTGTTCCAGAATTTGTGTGAGTTTTTTCCCCATTGCTGGTCTTGTTTGACAATGTACCGTCTTTTGGCTTTTCTCACTGATTTCTGGCTACGATTTCTTGCTTTGTGGTAGTTTTCTATGTCTAGTAGTCGCTCACTTGCTTTGGCTAATTTGGCTGTTTTATATTTGTCCATAATTAGGTTGATTAATTCTGGGGTTACCCATGGGTCTTGGTTGTTTTTGATTTTAAGTTTTTTTATTGGGCAGGTAGTGTCCAGATGCTTTCTGACTTCCCCAATGATATAGTTCCATTGGTCATTTACACCTATCTCAGTTGGAAATGGCAATTTAATTTTCTCTTTCAGATGAGTTTCTAGTGCCTCTTTTGTGTAGTTTTTGTATGATCTACCCATACGGGGAGTAGTTTTGTTTTTTGTTTTTATTTTCTTTCTAGTAACATATATCAATTCATGATCGCTAATGCCCCAGTTTCTTGTTCCTGAGGTGTGGGTATGATTTGAATCTGTTATTATTAGGTCTATTATCGAGCTGTTTTCTCTAAGCCTTGTTAGCTCACTCATTTTTTGCTTTAACCCTCTGCCTTTGATTAAATTCTCTAGTGAGTGTTTGTTTTTGTTGTTTGTTTTGTAGTTTATGTTGAAATCCCCTAGTAAGAATATCTCCGCCTTCGTCAGTTTCGACACACTTTCTAGGGATGTCTCCAGTTGTGCGATGAAGTCTTCGATGTTTCCATTTGGCGGTCTATATATACTCCCTACAGCTATATTAGCTTGTTTTTCATTTTTTATGAGTGTCCATACTAGTTCAATATTTGTGTCTGATCTGTTTGCTTCTTGTAATGGCTTATGTTCGGAGTTTAGGTATTTTTTGGTGTATATTGCAACTCCTCCACCCTTCTTTTGTATTTGTGCATTGGTCAGTGTTTTTCTATCATCTCTCACAAGCCTGTACCCACCAATTTCTAGTAGTTGGTCACTATGCAGTTCATGAAACCATGTTTCTGATAGTGTTAACACATCAAATTTACAGATATCTAAGTGTAGTTTAATGCTGTCAATTTTGTTGTAGGCGCTTTGGCAGTTTAGATGGGCAAAATGCATGCCTCTGCCTAGTCTACAATCAATCTCTTCCACCATATTTGTGCGGCAGTCAGGTCGAAATAGCTGTTTGCGCTGGAGGTGGTTTTTAGTGTGGAATTGGGATTTGTATTTTAAACTACTCAGCCTGCATTATGTGGTCACCTACCTTAATTTGCTGTTGGTGCTTGCGCCGCCAGTGCATGCGGTCACATTACTGTTCCTGTGCAGCATTAGTAAGGTGGCCGCTGAGTATATATATATTCCGATATTATTTTATTTTACAATTAAAATAATCCGATTCGGTAGACTTTGAATAATTAGTAAAGGATTTATTGTGGCAAATTATGTTATGGTTCTTAACAGAGCCATTTCAACATGACCAGTTTGGGTACATTTTCTAAATTTCTATAGCATAACGACAAATTTCGCTCATTCTATGGGCGTGTCGTAAAAGTTTCTCCGTTTATGTTTACGCCCGCCTCGTAGCAGGTGTGGCGTAAGCTTCAGTTGGGCTTAATTTATCCTGTTTTATTATATTATTTTTATTATTTTTATTGTTAACGATGTTTCTATTTTTCTATTAACTTTGGCACTTACCTTGATTTCTGGCAGTTAGCCCGGATGTTGTCTCTTGTTTTTTGGAGGATTTCACCCATTTTGTTGTTGTATCCCGGTTTGATCATTTCTCCTGCCTTTGCATCTTGAAGAAATAATCCTGTGCCCCAGTAAGGGCATCTCGTGCATTCCCTGGTCGCATCTCGTGCATTCCCATGGTCGCAGATTGACATGACAGAATAACATTTAGACACTTCCTGTCGTGAATATGGCCTTTGCTGCCAACACGGCACAAAAAACACCAGAAATAAAGTAAGCAGTCATTTAAATTAAAAGAGGAACAGGATGTCTAGTGGTTAGCGCGTCCGGTTCCCGCGTGGGTGTCGTGGGTTTGAATCTTTTCCTGGTCAACCCACAGCCGTACAAAAGTAATACTTATGGATGTTCAACTCATTCGGCCTTCTCGTTTGGTTTTAAAGCTGCATAGTCCGATGAAGCATAACATTATCAAAACCAAATCAATTATCTTGATTTGATGCTATATCTCTAAGTTAGACACTGATGCGCTTATTAAGCAATGGAATACTGAGGCAATTTAATAGAAGCGATTGCTGCAGGTGCTGGCCAAAACTAATGTTACATATTTGCACTTGAAATATCTCAGAGGTTAGCCCTTTAAAATAAAAAAAATACTTCAAAGTAAAGTAAGGTAGATTATAACAAAAATGTAATCTATTTTTCTCAGAAAAGTGACAGAAACTCAAAACCATTGGAATATGCAAGTTTAAATTAGAATACTGTTCCTGATAAATACAGCGCTAACCACCAAGATAATACAAAAAAATGGTATTGGTATGGATGCAGGCTGGTATTGACTCAGCGTGTTCCGCTTGTTGTCGGCCGGGTTGTGCCTATAGTGTAAGCGGACTGCTGGGTACCGGCGGGTCGGACGGAAGCTTTGTGTGACTGTCCTCCGGTGGGTCGATGGACACTGTGTATTCACTTCACGCATGGATGATTCCATCGGCCACACGGGAGGGTGGGTGTTGAGAGGGTGGATCTGTTATATCCTTCCACCCAGAGGACATAATGTGAGTCACGGAGGGGTAAGGGGAGTTGGTGGGGGGGGGGGGAGGAGGCAGTGTCTTTTTTTGTTTTTGGTAAATTAATTTTATTCATGTAAATCTGTTGTCAATGACATAGCACTGGTCTTGCGGCTGTAAGGTATCTTGGTATTTACACAATTAATTTTTTTAACATGGTTTCTGTAGTGTCTTGAAATATTAAGTAGATTCTGAAATTAAAGTGTATACAATGCAATAAGTAATGAGTATGAGGTACATTAAATCATTTTACATTTACATAAAAGCTTTTGGTTGTTGGTATGTTTGTGTTAGTAAGTCAAGATGTCTTGACTATCGACAGTTTCAGAATGAAAATTTACTTAAACATATCTCATATAGCCTGGGGGGGGGGGCCGTTCCTGATATGACCTTAGATGTTGCTAGGACGTAAAACAACAACAAACAAACAAACATATAGCCTGTTGCTAGCATCAAATTTGTCGAAGCGAAAAGGCATATCCACATTTTATTCTACATATCCAACTTAGTTTGTTTGTTTATTTAATGACACTCGCAGCAGATACGGTGGGCATCGGCTATTGTGGGTGTGGGCGGGGGGTGATTCCAGTTTGATACTAGTGCATTTATGACAGTAGTGTATGCCGATCCTTTTGAGTTTCTGTAATTTTTCTAGATAAATATATTAATTTGATTGTCATTATCTACCTTACTTTAGGTTGAAGTGACTTTTATTTTAAGTGGCTACCTTTTGAGAAATTTGAAGTGCAAACATGTCCAATAAATGTTGGTAAGCACACCAAGATTCTGACCCCATAGGCTTCTGCAGTGAGAGGTTTTATTAGATTCACTCGGCATTCTCTTCAATCTGGCAGCACATGTCTTATGCCAAGTACATACCTACCGTTTATGATTTGCGCACTAAAACTCGCGACGACCTTACGACTGAGAACGGGCCGATTCATTTTTCGAATCGCGAATCATATTCGCAAGCAAGCAGTTTTAGCCCTGAAACTGAGTTTTAAGTCGCGAATCGCAATCGGTAGGTGTGCTAGGGGAGTGCACACCTCACGACTTTTGGGCAGTTTTAGATCGTATATGGTAGGTGGGTGCGGAAAAACGGTAGGTGTGTACCTGGCATAAGAAGTGCATCAGTATCTAAGTTAGATATGCAGAGTTTAGGTGCAAAACAATGTAAATGCCAATTCAAAAATGTAGTTTAAATACAAGATTTTTACATGGAAATAATTGTAATTCTCACTAATTCCACTTTTCATATGATGACATTGTAATGGATCAATGAAGAAAAGTAGAAGGAATATAAAAAAAGTCTTTGAGGGTTTCATTCGAACTTTTATCTCCATGTTTGGATAGGGGTTTACGTGGTTTTGCACCTGAAATCTTCATATGTAGATTCCAATCTAGATAATTGCTTTGGTTTTGAATATTTGATGCTTCACCGGACTATGCAGCTTTAAGCATTCCATGGTGCATAGACAGATGACAGGTGAAAAAGCTGCATGCCTTCATGATGTGACATATGCGTTCAATCATGAGGCTAACCTGGAAGGACAAAGTGACAAATAAGGAAATACTCGAACGGACGGAGCTGCCCTGTATGGAAGATCTTCTGATCAAAAAGAATCTCCAGTGGACTGGACACCTCATGAGGATGTCATCAGACAGGTTACCAAAGCATATCCTCTATTCTCAACTGTCTTTTGGTTACAGAAAGAGAGGGCGCCCTCATCTCTGGTTCAAGGATACCATCAAGAGAAACCTGAAGCTGAGAGACATTAAGACCGACTCATGGACACAACTCTCACAGCAGAGAGCTAAATGGAGAGCGGCAGTCAAGTAATGAAAGCAGTCTTTGTCACATCGCGACCGACAGCATGATGATGATGATGATGATGGTGCATAGATCGGAGTATTCTGTTAATTTAATATAACCTGTTATTGGTGAAGCTTATCGAGGCAGAGCTTTGCATGTTTCTTGTTTGCACTTCAACTATCTCCAAAATTTGTCATTTAACATAAAACTTACTTCGAAAGTATGAACGCTAAATGATAATGCTCATCCTAATATATTCATCTGAAAAAAATGGTAGAAACTCGCAACCATCGCACTTGGCAAATTTATATTTTCAAAACGCTGGTGCTTGTTAGGTTCCTGTTATAGTTACTTAAATAATTGTGTTTGATCTATTGGTATTGTGATAGCCCACGGTCTTCTCACTGCCACACACTCATAAACGCCAAGATTGAGTAACAGTACGCTTCAACTGGTTTATTACAAAACCTATCTGCTCTCCGTGGAATCAACAGTCAACTGACCCACCCCCCTAACTCGCTAGGTCCCACATCACCTCTATCAGTGGGTGCTGGGGTGTGCTAGCCACATGCAGTAGAGGGCAGCCCAGACAGGGCCCTGCTCAGTGGCTAGCGTCCCGCCGCCTAATGCGGTTCAGTGTAAATGTGTAGGTGGGTGGCGTAGTGTCTGCCGCCACCGTGTGGTAGTGCAGCTCATGCACAGCCTACTACAGTATAATTTACATTAATTTAGCTACAGGTAAATATAGTTTTAAACGGTTCAGTTTGGAGACACTTGAAGTGAAAGCTATCACAATAAAATGTATTGTGCTCAGCAAAATACAGAAGGTCATGTTTAGTGTTGTGATATAAGATCGGGTCAGGAAACCGCATAAAATATTTAATGCATACACCCGGATCTAAATTGGATATGTAGGATCAAATCTTGCTATGTGCGTTGGTTTTCGAAAACGGCCCTTTGAGTCTACATGTGCCAAAGCCTCGACTGATTATGCTATATCTGGTGATAATGCATGGTCCTACACATAATGACATTCACCGCCTTATTGTGGCATACCTCTAGCACTGTCAAGCCTCACTCTCAGATTGCTCTACTGAATGCCTGGTACCACACATCTATAGAGACCACCCAGCACAAGGCGCTGCACTTAATGCATTTTCCCAGAAGCAAGAACAAAAGGCAATAGCGACCTGGTATTTAATGTTTATTACCACAATCAATAACAGAGCCTGCTCCAATGTGTATTTAACTGTTTAATGTATGTTCCAACAGTCACTACCAGACAAGCCCCTCACCAGTGCATACTTAATATAATTATGTTCACATAATCAAAAACATACCAACCCCTCACCAAGAAGTACTTAGTGCATGTTCTCACAAAGTAAGAGACACCAACATCTTACCAAATATTTAGCATTCTTTTCCACATTCAAAAACATATCAGCATGTCACAAGTCCATACTTAATGTCTAGCGCCCAATCAAAACCTTTAGATATCAGGCTAAGAGCAGAACAGATTAGGCTTTTTTGGTCCTTTTTGTGTGTGATGTAGACACCTTTGTTGGGAGTTTTGCGTTCTAGCAACCTGTAAGGCCTAGCGACTTGCGACAGAACGCGTTCATGGTGACTTCATAGTGAATGACCCGACTGCCGACGCCATGTCCCGATATCTCACTCAATCATATAATCCTGATACTACGCAGGTCAGTCCTTGCCCTATCCTATTGATGCCGATCATCAAACTAGGCAGTGCAGTAGTCCGCCATGAGCCCCAATATCACACGCTAGCGCTCTCGATTATGCTAATTTCAGTTGAGAAGAACCACCAACAGGGGGCAGCAGGATATCACGAGCAATCCCCATTATGGACTCTTCCGCCTATCGCTAGCAGCCACTGATCACGTGAGGTCACGTGCTACCCGACTGAGGTCAATTCTATTCCGGCATTAGTGGAACAAACCAGCAACTTTTGCATTACTTATGTCTTCCTTAAAGTTGCATAATCCGATCATTTAGAGTTTGAATAGTTTTCTGAGATAAATATATTAGGTTGATCATAATAACCTACTTTACTTTGACCTTTTATTTTGGCATAACTTTTTGAAATTGCGTGCTTTGGAGATATTTGAATGTCAACTATGCACAATTAATTTCGGCAAGCGGACCAAAACTCTGACTCCATAGGCTTCTGCAGAAACTGCTTCTATTAAATTGTCTCGGTGCTCTCTTCTATGTGGCGACACACGTTTAATAGGTGCACCAGTATATAAGTTAGATATGTAGAATCAAATCTAAACGATTGTTTTGGTTTTGAAAATTTGATGTTTTCATCGGACTAGGCAGCTTTAAGCAAAGTAAGATACAATCCATCACAGTAGTGACAAGAATCAATTTAGTAAATCATTACTTTGACTCGGCCGAGATTCGAACCTCTGACCTTCCACACGAGAATCCAGCGGTCTTTCAAAATCGGCTCCCGCTTCCGGACTTCTCCATTGGGTATGTAAATATATATATATATATATATATATATATATATATTTATATGTGGAAAATATAAGCTTGCCTTACTAAGAAAAAAGCTATATTGCCACACCCCGTCCCCCACCCCGGCGCCCCGCGATTGTACCCCTCACCCCCTCCCCCGACCACCACCACCACCCGTCCTTTTGCTACGGTATATCCCGATTGAAGTTTCACTCTATAGGCGCGTCTGAATCGACGCAGCCTGTCTGAACTGCACTTCTTTGTTTAAGGAACAAACGAAACAAAGAAAGGCATACAAAGCAAACAAGAAAGTAGAAAGTAACCCAGCTCTCAGATGAGCACAATATGTCATTCACTGCCGTCTGGTGCGTGTGGTGCGTGTGTGTGTGGAGGGGTGCTGGTGGATTTAAAGCAATGTTGCAGTGTGTGTAGAAAAAGTAATTGAAACAAGAAACTGATATTTATATCAGCAGAAACTGCGTGGAGGGATGTGGGGAGGTGGGGGGGGGGGGGGTCGATGACTGAACTGTATCGGTCTTTGTTTGATGAATTTGTGCTGCTGCTCTGACATATTAATAGATGGTGCCCGAGGGTGTTACTTAACAGGTGAGTTCAATGGAATGGGGATGTTTTATCAACACTTTGCTTACTATAGTAAGACTTGGATCTTTTCAATGCCTCACTTTTGAGATACCAAAACAGGGACCATTCGTATGCTAATGTGGGGGTAAACTATATTGCAGTGACACATCATTATACAGAAAGCTGTGTTTTGTCTAATTTTTTAATTTTAAATTTTTTCTTGAAGATTTATACTGCCTATCATGGATAAGTCTAAATAGACTTGTTTTCACCATTAGACAGTTTGTCGATAGAAAGCCTGAGTCTACACTTTTACCGACCCGAGGGATTTTTAACCTCCCACACCGCATAGACATGGTATGAGAGCAACTGGCCTTTGATGTCGCTGTAAGTTATACACAGAGGTGGACATCCAAATTGGAAGAGGTGGGGTCATGGGGAATCGAACCACCGACCTTCAGATTAGGAGTCCGACCTAGAAAAAAGTCAGGCACTCTAACCACTCCGCCACAATTTTCGAACATAATTTCCCCACAATCTACAGCAGAATGAAATGCACGTGTCATGGTGGGTGACCAGACCAGACGGGATGGCCGAATGAGTTAGAGCGTCCGTCTCCCGTGCTGGTAGATCGTGGGGTCGTGGGTTCGAGTCCCGGTCGAGTCAAACCAATGACTTTAACTAACTCTGCCTCACCCTGCCTCATTCCACCTCACCCTGTCTCATCCCACTTCAACCCGCCCCACCCTGCCTCACTCTACCTCACCCTACCTCACTCTACCTCACTCCACGTCCTCCCTCCTCATTCCACATCGGCTTTACCTCGTTCCCCTCAATTCGCCAATCCAGCCCCGCTGCCAGACCCCTCTCCTCCCCACCACACACCCCATTGCACCGCACCGCGCCCATCACCCCCGACAGTGTGACGCGCACACATGACGACATAGCGACTATATAACTCTTTAATTAACTGAAACCCTCACTCAGAATGCCTCGCTTAGATCTCACCAGGTGGCGACCCGGGTTAAACGACATCCGCCTCTCTTACCTGTACAGCTAACGACGAACGCGCAACCTGCTGCACCTGTACGCACTGCAGCCTCCATCAGTGCCTGTGGCACTCACAGGTGAGTACCAATGTTCCCTGACACCAGGTGCCACAAATCATTCAGCGCATTCACACAAAAAACACCTACAAAACTGAGGGATGACCAAAAATATCTACAATAATATTCACGGAAAAAAAAGACAACAGGAAAAGAACCCAACAAACACAAGCCGCTAAATACCTTAGGCGACCTTATCCCACGCGCACTTTTGTAGCTTCGCTTGGAGTCACGTGACAGCGCTCCATGGGGATTTGCGCGCATGCGCGGTGGGTCGGGTTGCGCACTCTGTTACCTCACGTGGCTTGGCGCGGTCGGTGGAGACTTTGTGAATGGGGGGATCGGCTGTCACTCATCGTCTAGCCTCGCCACCAGGGTCATTCCAGAGGCGCCAAGTCTACCAAATTGGCGGGAGATCTCCCTAAGATATAGCCAACTCAACCAAATCTCCCGATTTCTCGCTTGGCGGGAGATCTCCTTGAGATATAGCCACATAACACCAATTTCCCAATTTTAATTTGTAATCTCCCGGCAAAGGTCATTTTCGCTTGTTCATTTCGCTTGTTTACTTTTAAATTTGTATGCATGCATTTCGTCAAAATTCACCAGAATGCACCTTTTTGTATCACATTATCCCACACCCTTCCTTCCTTCGGCCACGCTATTTCTCCCAATTGCTGTATTAAGGTGATCTCCCTACTCAGACTCTTTTCTACGTGACACCTCTCTAATTCCCACAAAGGAAGGGAGGGTCCTTAGTCCTTACTCCCCCCCCCCCCCAGCCCACACACACCCGCCCACCCAGGGACGCCTTGCCTGGTGTGACGTCACAGACACATCAAGGGGCGTGGCCCCGGGCTAGGACCGGAAGTCAGAGTTAGGCGTTAACAGCTTGTTTAGGATAGCTGTCATACGATGACGGCTTAAGGGAGTCTACCAGGCATCATCGTTATTTAACCATATTAAAGCCGCACAATCTGGCTTTCTAAATGAAAAAAGAAATATAAAAAAAATTTAGTCAGAATTATTCCTAAATATCGAACGAAGATAACTATATAGTTATCTAAAAATAGATTGCTGCTTGGAACTAGTACTAAGTCAGTTTAGTCGAATCTTTCAAACCACAAAAGTCGCCCATTTGAATCCAAAGCAAGCATTAACAGGAATCCCGTCATATATCACAACTAATTAATAAATTTCGTAAGGTTCAATATTGTCTACACATATCGCTTATCCATTATGCATTTACATAACTGTATAATCGCTGTTTCATACTGAATTATGATCAATGCAGAGAGACACTTGGTATTTCGAACAACAAACCCAATTATGGGTAATCAGAAATGGTTTAATAACCGAAAAGCTGCAGTGGCATGGCTACATTTTATAATCATCACATCTGGCCAAAACCTTAAAAAATCAAGGCACAGTGAAAATGATGAAGAAGATAACAAACAGAAAGAGGTTGGAGGACAACATCAGTGAATAGAGAGGCCTGAGTTCGGCAAGTCCAAGCGGGCCGTGGAGAACAGGGGAACGTGGAGAAAGCTGGTTGCAAAGTAATTAATTGTGCTGCAACAACCCTCACGGTTAATGGATTGATGATGATGCCGATGATGTTGTTAACGGTTGGTGCCTACTGAGGTGATGATGATGATGATGAACCTTAGCTTTGTGTAGCTCCCAGACGGGATGGCCGAATGAGTTAGAGCGTCCGTGTCCTGTGTTGGTAGATCGTGGGTTCGAACCCTGGTCGAGTCAAACCAATGACTTAAAAATTGATATTTGTCACTTCGTAGCCTGGCGCCCGACATTATTAGGATAGGGCAAGGACTGGTTGGCTCAGTGTCAGGATAATGTGACTGAGTGGGATATCAGGTCATGGTGCTGATGTCCTGGTCTTCCATTGGAGCAGCACTATAAAGTCGCCATGAGTGCGCACTGTCACAAGTCGGCACCCGTCCTGATATGACCTTAGATGTTGTTAGGACGTAAAGCAACAACAAGCAAACAACAAACAACAACTTTGTGCCGCCACTGTGAAGTTCTGAATGGTTGGCGAATTGTTGACACATCCGTACAAAGCCATGTTTGTGGTACTTTTTTGTTGGCTCCTTATTTTATGCGCCTTCTGTGGCCAGGCCTCCCTGCGGTAACTGCCGTAGCTTTTTATCCCAGTTCCCCTTCAACCAACGCACCTGAGGGCCGGTGTCTTCCCAGGTACACGCAGGGGGCGGGGGGGGGGACGTCACTAACAATCCAACGACCGCTTTGTACTAGTCCCAGACCAGATGGGATGGCCGAACGAGTTGAGTGCCCCTCTGTTGTTTTGGGAGATCGGGGGATCCGAACCCATGGGTTTACCCCGTGGTCGAACACTGGTCGAGTCAAACCAATGACTTAAGCATTTATACTTCCCGCTTCCTAACCGGGGTGCTCTGAATTATTAGGATAGGGCAAGGACTGGTTGGCTCAGTTCTCAGGATAATGTGACTGAGATAGGTATGAGGTCATGGTGCTGCCGGCCTGGTCTCCCAGTGGACCAGCACTATATAGCCACCATGAGTGTGTACTGTCACAAGTCGGTACCCATCCTGATATGACGTTGGATGTTGCTAGGAGTAGGACATAAAATACCAACAACAACGAACAAACAAAGCAGCTTTGTAGTGTTAGACCGAATTAATAGCCTGCTTTCTGGTTGGTTGTTGGAATTTTATATCCTGACAGCATCTAATGCCATATCAGGACGGGTACCGAATTGTGGCACTACACACTCATGGCGACTTGATAGTGCTGCCCCAATGGGATCCCAGACTTCCAGCACCATCACCTAATATCCCACTCAGTCACGTTATCCTGACAGTGAGTCAGCTACTCCTTGCTCTATCCTAATAATACTGAGCGTTTGAATCCCACGTTCTACCAAAACGGGAGACGGACACTCAACTCATTCCGCCATCCCGTCTGCTCTACACTGTTTTGTGTCTTTCAAATAATATATCCACTTCTCAATTCTTAATAGTGTCATGGGGTGATGAAAATGGTATATATTTCGTCTAGAGCGGGACTCGAACCCACATCTCTTTGCATTCCAGGCCAATGTACTAACCATTAGACCACCTAGGCTCCCTGATATCAAGATACTACCCACGCCTACCTGTCTATGCTGCTCCTTACCTGAGAGGTCAGTGCAGACCACTACACTCGTCCCCCTGGGAGTGTAAGTCTTTTAATGCTTACAATTACATACACACATGCAATGCAACACACATACATACACAGGGTAGGTCTTCATCAACTATACAGCGCATAGCTTGTACAGGATCATGGTCACAGCAACCCATGTCATGGGGGTGATGAAAATGGGATATATTGAGCCTAGAGCGGGACTCAAACCCACATCTCTTTGCATTCCGGGGCAATGTGCTAACCATTACACCCCCTAGGCTCCCTGATATCAACACACTACCCACGCCTACCTGTCTATGCTGCTCCTTGCCTGAGAGGTCAGCGCAGACCACTACAATAGCAACCACTCTATGTTGTTGTCTGTTGTACACCTTCACAGTTCTGAAGAAACTACACGGGAAATTATGTTTATATTGGATGGTTTTGTTGGGATTTTACTGTAGTTGTTAGTACCACACTCCAGGGATGATGATGATGACTTCACAGACGACAGGTGAGAAAGAGATCTGTGAGTGAGGGTGGGGTGTATCGGGGGAGGGGAAGTGGCGGCCCAGGTATGCGCCTTTCCCTCGGGGTAAAGACGTCAAGGAGGTGATAGATTTCAATGGCTTCACTTTGTGATAGATTCACTTTATTACGTCGGTTGATATTATTTGCGCGTTGTGTTTGTGAAGCAGTAACGCTGTGGGTTTTCATCATTCCCAGAACTGTGAAGACAAGCTGAATCTGCGCCACAATGAGAAGGACTTTGTCAGTAAAAATGTCACCGGTTATCTGAAAATGGATTGCCTGTGAAGAAATATAACCAGCGCATTGGTGTTGTTAAATGATTTCTTGTGTCAGTGACAACACATGTAATCGAACATATTTGACCGTTTCTCCACCGTCATTAAAGAAATGAATTCTCCAATGAAATGGCTCTATTTTCATTAAAAGAGTACTTTTTTTTAGGGGGGGTGGTAACAATTAAATTAAACCTTCTGTCATTTGTCTTTGTTACATGCCAGGTTAAATATTGGAGCTTGCTGCACTGACCTGATAGCCAAGGAGCAACGGTGTCAGGTAGGCGTGGATATGGCGCTTACACCAAGGAGCTTAGGCAGTGTAATGGTTAGCACGCTAGCCTTAGGTTACATCAAGAACTAGTTAGCATAGTACCAGTATAATGTGACTGAGTATGAACTCGGTTCATGGTACCAGTGGTCTAGTATCTCAGTAGGACAACACCATAATGTAAAGTCGCCGGCTGGCAGCTGTAGTTGTGTAGTCATACTAAATAGGAAATCACTACAGGCGAGTATAAGAAAGGCAGAGTATAGAGTGAAAGTTAGAGAGAGAGCTTGCACCATCAGGTTTATTATTATATAGTGGTTTTAGAATCCAAGATGGCCTGTCACATGAGCAGATCCTCCAATCAACAGTAAGCATTCTCATATCCACCAATCAACAGTAAGCATGCTTGTAACCATGCCTTGGTTGTTTTGGCCTCAGTGCCCTATTGTGTCTGGGTGTGCAGTGATCCGTAGCTAACAGTTGGGGGGTGGGGGTTGTGAGCAGAGCTGCTAAGGCCCTATCACACTAACAGTAGTGCCCCTCTCACACTATCTATAGAATACACAATGTCTATATAATCTAAGTAAAGAATCACCAGCACTACACAATACCACATGCATCTCGTCACATTACATCATTTACCTTTTATATAACATTTGTAATCCCATATAGACCAGTTCAGATTCCCACCGATGTATAATTATCGGAATATTTTACAATAAGCTATCCATGAGTGTATACTGTTACAAGTCAGTGGCCATCCTCATATGACCGACCATAGATGTTGCCATGACGAAAACCCCCAACAAACAACAACTACTGGAAGAGAGTCTTTGGCCGGGCTTGCTCGTAGATGTCTGTATTTGCGCTGAGACTCTCTTATTGCTGTTGCATGTTCTTATCACCACACTGCTCTCTGCATCTGCATCCCCATCCCCTTACACTGCACCCTTCTGATGTAAGCTATCAAGTATTAATCCTCATTCGCCATCTATCCCACGTCCACCTACCCAGGGATAGGTGTGGTTGTGTGGGGGAGAGGTGTGTTGGGGGTGGGGGGCGGTGGGTGGGGTGAGGGGTAGTCTCTTGAACAGCTTAGCATAATTTTATCTAACTACAACTAGACCATATCCATGGCCTTTGCTGATATATTCATGTCCACTGAATATTCATGAGCACTGAATATTCATGCCACTGAATAAAGCTAAGATTCCTTCTATGTGGTATGCGGTATGCGGCATGCGGTATGCGGTATGCGAATGGGGAGATTCCTTCTACGCGGTAAGTGGCAAGCGTCTACCCCCCACCACCAATACCATATGTTTCCCCTCAGCACCCCTGTGTGTGACCATTCCGTAATGATCAGTCGCCTCTCCTAATCTAAAACTAATGGACAAGTGCAACTGACGTTTCTATTCGCATACCGCATGCCGCACCGATCGCTACAGGGACCGATTGAGTTGCCACATTCGTATTTGCATTCGCATTCGCATTCACATTCGCATAACACATGTAAGGGATGTAGCCCATTGACTTCAAGGCATTTTGATGTTTTGCCACATTTGCATTCGCATACCGGATACCGCATACCGCGTGTAAGGAATCTTAGCTTAAGCCTGCCGACACAGTGCTAAAGAATCGCAAATTAATCAATAAACTCAGTATTTTCGTCTGATTTGGGTAGAATCATGTCTGCGTACCACACACTTAGTTATACTATCTTTTTTTAAATTAGTTTGAAAGTTACCTATTTTCACATCAATAGCTTGGCTCTAATAATAGGTGTGAAAGCAAGTTACTAGAATAAATCAAGGACAGCGACTGTAGAGCAGAGCTCATGAAATTAAGCTTGTGGAGGACAGCGCACCTCACGACACTTGTACCGTATGTCCCAAAACTTACAATTACAAACATCTACGAAGTGCACTTACTGTACACACACAGTTATGTACAACAGTATACAGCGTGCAGCACATACAGCAAAGCTGATCACGGCACCAATATCGTGGAAAGGTACTTTTGTAGATGTGAAGGAAGCATTATGTGTTCCAAACTCACACTTCTCACTGTGCTGAGACTCACATTCTTACCATTAGACCCTCTAAGTTCCTTATGATGCTATCAATCTACCAACGCCTCCCGTATCATCTAACATTTCACTTTGGGAGATCGATGCGCCTCATTACAAGAATAGAATTCGAATAGGAATGAATCAAGAAGGATTGTTTGTTTGTTTGTTGTTGTTTTACGGCCTAGCAACTTCTAAGGTCATATCAGGACGGGATCAAGAAGGAAGTGCAGGTACAACACAAAAGTTTGAATACACCAGGAGGACAGATGTGTTCAGGCCCGCCTTAAAGCTGCATAGTCTGATGAAATATCAAATTTTCAAAACCAAACCGATTATGTAGATTTGATCTTACATATCTAACTTAGATACTGATGCACTTATTAAGCATTTATTTCTGCGTAGAAGGCAATACTGAGTCAATTTAACAGAACCTGTTACTGCAGAAGTCTATGGTCTCAGAGTTTTGGCAAGCTTGCCAAAAACTAATTTTCCATGTTTGCACTCAAAATATCTCAAAAGTTTACCATTTAAAATATAAGTAACTTTGAACTAATGTAAAGTAGATACTAGTGATCAATCTAATATATTTATCTCAGAAAAAATACAGAAATTCAAAACCATCAGCATATGCAACTTTTAAAAAAAACACACGTTTTAGAGTACAAGGAGAATGGCGGGTGGGCAGAAGAAACTGGATGGAGATGTGGTCACTTTGCCTGCCCTGCTCACTGGGAAAGTGTTGATGGACAGCGACAGGCCGGCTTATAATGGACGAAGCAGCTTGTGAGAAAGCACCAAGGTCGTTCAGCACGGATGCAGTGGGCGGTTCAGGCTTGGAGGGGATTACTTTACTTCGAATCAAATGGAATTCTAACATTGTGACTGTCTCTAGTTGATTGGTTGTTGGAGTTTTATATCCTTGTAACATCTAAGTGTATATCAGGACTGATACAGACTTGTGAGACTACGCACTCATGGGGACTTTATAGTGCTGCCCCACTGTGAAATCAGGCCGCTGGCACCATGAGCCGATATCCCACTCAGTCACATTATCCTGACACAGAGCTACCCAGTCCTCGCCCCATCCTATTAATGCTGAGTGCCAGGCTAGGAAGCGACAAGTATAAATTTGATAAGTCATTCGTTTGACTCGACCAGGAACCAAACTCCCGATCTCCCACACACGAGGCCCGCGCTCTACCGATTCGGCCACCGCGCTCAGTTGACTGTTTATATGAAATAAACATGCTTTTATCTGAAACGCTGACAGCGTCCCGTGGAAAAGCTGTGGTAATATTTACTGGGCATCCTGGCTCATCCTATTAACTCCTGCTTACTAAACACACAGTACTCAGCCTACAGCCTCGTGCATTTGGCCCTAGAATAAACCACAAATCAGTCCCACAGCTAGACATACTGCGACTCCCTCCTCTGTCTTCATGTTCAGCAACCCGCCACTGTGTAGCTTCCGCTATCACGGCTTCAATCCGCTCTAGTTGCTGTAATCTATTATTGATAGTGAACAGCCTGCATTCCCATTGCCAGCCAGGAAGAGGCAGCCCAATGTATCCGTACTGCTTTTGTTTCGCTTGCGTAAATTCCTTCGGGGAGAGTCTGATGTGCTGGATGTCTCCATCCTCTATAAAGGACCCCGCTACTGGCTACATCTGCTGCCTGCTCTAAAAATTAGCTACAAGGTATATTTTTCCAACGGGGGCATGCGCAGTTAACTGTTGCAAAAAGCCACAGCATTAATGCTTTGCTTATGACGTCACAACGCAGAATGCCTGTGGAAATCATCTATGACTTTTTTTCTACAGATAATTCTATACTATTCACAACATTAGGTATGTCACGTTTTTTCCAGGGATGTGGGATGGATGGTGAAAATCATCTATAGCAATATTTTCCACAGAGCTTGTTGCACAGTGCGCTGATGTCCACGAAATTAGTTCTGCCATCGTTGTCAGTGGGTGTGTGGGTTTTGGAAATCATATACATGTATCAGACATTTTTCACAGAGGGTGCTGGGCAGTGAGCAGCTACCCGGAACATTAGATCTGCCGCTGGTGTTACACGGTGCATTGGTGGTGAAGATAATCTATTAGACATTTTCTGCAAAGTATGATGTACAGTGAACTGCTCGCAACAATATTAGTTCTGCCACTCTTGTCAGAGGGCGCCTTTGGGGTAAAAAATCATTTAACGCCCTTTGCCATAATTGCACAAGGAGCTGCCGCCCACAAGAATAGTTCGTCATTGCCAGCATAGGGCATGTTGGTGATGAAATTGTTACATAACTCGTCAGAGGGCGGGTTGGTGGTGGAAATCGTCTATTGTGCACACTGATGGTCCGACCCTTGCAATGAATAGCATGCTTCAGGAGTGTAATGCTTTGATGGCATCATTTTTCTTTGCTTTTTATAAGAAACTCTTCCTCCACATGCGGCTACCATATCCAGCGTGCAAAACCACAAACATGATTAACTGCAAACATATTATTGGATTCAAAAGAGGTGGCGATAGTTACAACCAGATTCTCTCCAATTAATTTTACAATCGCAAAACCAAATGGTTTAAGATCATTTTCATGATCCTTGTTTATCACTATGGTGACCGAAGGATGATGAAAATATCATGGACAAAGATCACAAACAAAGAAGTTCTCAGAAAAATTAAAAATAAGAAATGCTTGTCTGCCACTATACAGACAAAGAAACTTATTTATTTTGGCCACATCATTCGTCAGAGTTCAATATACCGTACATTGTTGGAAGGGAAGGTGAATGGCAGCAGAGGGAGCGGGAGACCAAGAACATCATGGTTTACAAATATTTCACAGTGGACAGGCTTGAATTATTCACAGTCTATCAGAACAGCACACCATCGGGACAAGTGGAGAACCATTGCATCCAACCCTCGACTAGAGGACGGAACTATTGATTGATTGATAATTAAAATCTACTTTAAATTGAAAATGTATTGTATTGTAAACGGTTAAAGGTGCACATGTTTGAAATGAGAATAGACAAAGGAGATGTTGGTCCTCCGAACTAAATGCATGGCCTAGACCTCCTTTTATCGGAGAATGCAGCTTTGAGAAATCCACCTGCCAAATGAACATCCCACATTGCCAGTGTGCCATGTTGCTACATGTCATATTGAAAACAAATGAATTCAGTCTGAAACTCAGAGTTGGTACTGTCGTGGGGGTGATGAAAATGGGAAATATTGCGCCTAGAGTGGGACTCAAACCCACATCTCTCTGCATTCCGGGCCAGTGTGCTAACCATTACACCACCTAGGCTCCCGGATATCAACACACAACCCACGCCTACCTGTCTATGCAGCTCCTTGCCTGAGAGGTCAGTGCAGACCACTACACTCATCCCCCTCGAATTGTAAGTCTTTTAATGCTTACAATTACATACATACAGGAATGCACTTACATACACAGGGTAGGTTCAACAACTATACAGTGCGTAGCTTGTACAGCATCATGGTCACGGCAAGCAGTATCATGGGGGTGATGAAAATGGGAAATATTGTGCCTAGAGTGGGACTCAAACCCACATCTCTCTGTATTCCAGGCCAGTGTACTAACCATTACACCAGCTAGGCTCCCTGATATCAACACACTACCCACACCTACCTGTCTATGCAGCTCCTTGCCTGAGAGGTCAGTGCAGACCACTACAGTACCATTTGGAATCAAGTACATTTTATTGTTGTCAAAATCCTGGTCCAACTTTATCACTCTTCATTTATGCATTCTGTCAACCAGAATGAACTCCCCCCACCGCACCGGCTCGATGGGCAGTTATTTAATAAAATGATGTAACACTATTCAGCTGGTCTATCCACGAGTCCTCCATGAATTCTTGAGTGTCAGCCAATCGGAAATAAGAGCCAACTGAAAAAGAAATTTAGTCCACTGGCTTAATTAAATGCACACAAAAATAGCCTTGCAGAAGTTTCACTTAAAAAGTATGAGCAAGACAAATTGGAATCGAAATTAATTAAATTTGATAGGTCATGAAATATCAGTTTTCAGGGTTTATTTCATGGTGAAGCTCTGTCTGTTGATGCTAAGCATAGACTCCGTAAGGAACAAGACTGGGGACAAGAGCTGCTTACGGGTAGGAACTGACGCTGTATTGCCCTATATCACTGCCTCCTACCCCCCCCCCCCCCATGGATATTCAGTCATTTGATTTAGATTTAAAGGAATTGCCTTAAGGCCGAACTACCTACCCATCTAATGTGTCGACAACTCCTCGGCAGCCCCACAATAACGCGTTTTTACATTGTTCCACGATATTATAAGCCTACTTCATCATTGAGCTGTACTATCGGAATAATTATAATAAATCCTGCGTCCCCATCTTCCAGTGGGGCAGCACTATGACGTCGTCATCAGATCGCACTGTGGTAAGTCAGTTCCCAACCGGATATGACCTTAGATTAGTTGACTGGTGACTAGACGGGATGGCCGTGTGAGTTAGAGCATCCTTCTCCAGTGTTTGTAGACCGTGGGTTCGAACCCTGGTCGCGTGAAACCAATGCCTTAAAAATTGATAGTTGTCGCTTCCTAGCCAGGCGCTCAGCATTATTAGGATAGGGCAAGGACTGGTTAGCTTAGTGTCAGGATCATGTGACTTAGTGGGATATCAGGTCATGGTGCTGGTGGCCTGGTCTCCCAGTAGGGCATCACTATAAAGTCACCATGAGTGCGCACTGTCACAAGTCGGTACCCGTCCTGCGATGACCTTAGATGTTGCTAGGATGTAAAACAATAACAAACAGTTTACTGGTGGTGTATCGTTCAGCTCCTCCTTCACAAAACAAGCCAAGACACAGTTTGGATGAGAATATCTCTGGCTGGTACCTACGGAAAGGCCCTTACCGTTTATTACTTGGGTTGAGAGTGGAATTTAGCACCTAATGGGGCTGTCACACTACGACGTAACGACGTCAACGTAGGGAGAACGTGAAGAACGTTGAACTTCTCGGCGTAGTATGCAAATTTGGGCACAAGTTGAACGTGGATGCAGCGTAGTGGACGAGAACGTAACGTTGGTAAAGCGTAGTGATACCGTCAGTCACGAGAGAGGACAACGTCACTACGCTCACGGAACGTTATGAACGTTATTCCATCGCCAGAAGAACGTTACATGACGTTAGCTATGTAATGAGACGTTGAACGTACGTTGAATGCACGTTCTCCTGACGTTCTCCTGACGTTCTCCTGACGTTTTCCTGACGTTCTCCTGACGTTCCCATTAAGCCTCGTAGGCTTTTGCACTTGGTTTAATGTGGGTCAACGTAGTGGAACGTAGTGGAACGTAGTTGAACGTAGTGAGCAGCGTTGAAATAACGTCCGTTTAACGTCATTGACGTTCACTGAACGTGAACAGAACGTACGGCGAACGTAAACCCTTACGTTCGACCTACGTCCAAAGTTTTGAACATGTCCAAAACCTTGACGTAACTCGACGTAACACGACGTAATGTGACGTAGCTCGACGTCATTCTAACGTCATTTTGACGTCATCATGACGTAACCCAACGTCATGACGAAAAATGATCACGTTAGGCTCACGTTGGCTCGTCACGTCGTAGTGTGACAGGGGTATTAACGCTGGTGCATGTGAACAACTGAGCTGCCGTGACCAGGCTTGCTGCAGTCGAGCACCTGTCCAGGAGGCTCAGAAGAAACATTCCTATCCAACAGCAGTGGAGCGAGGGAAAGAAATTAATCACAATCACTGGAAATGGCTTAACAAATATATCAATATATATCAATCATCATTGTATTAGTTGTACCAAGTACACTGACATATATATATATCATCGTTGTTATATTATTTTACACCCCCAGGTTCTCCATCGCCAATACTATTCACATAATAAATTATACAACAGGTAACCTCATGACTTCCATACTCAGGTGAACAAAACCGAAGATACTCAGACTTATAAATGCTCCTACTGTGCCTGTCAGTGTACATTACTAGGAGAGAATGAGAAACTGTGGAAAGAGGAAAACCAATTGTTGGCACTTAACTGCTCCCCTGCTTAAAACTGCCTACCTCGACGAAAGCATCAAATTTCAGAAGCGAAAACAATTACCTAGATGTAATCCTACATAGGCACCTGAAATATTTCTGCATTTATTAAGGCTACAAGGGAATATTAATTTTGAACAGACTGATGAAAGCCTCAACTTTTCTAAACCCAAGATCCACCGCTGTGTATAACTTACAGCGTCATCAAAGGCTGGTTGCTCTCATACCATGTCTATGTGGTGTGGGAGGTTAAAAATCCCTTGGGTCAGTAAAAGTATACGCTCATGCTTTATATCGACCAGCAGTGGAATGAGGAAGACCAGTCGTCTATGACTGAAATTTCCCCCGCTTAAACAACTAATGGACAACAAATTATTTTTTTTTTTAAATGTACTTATCTAAATTTGACTCTGCGTAACCAGCATAGATCCTGGAGTGCTTATTAAGCAATGCTTGTTGCACAGAAGGGAGACATAAATCAATGTAATGGAAACTGTCACTGCTGAAGCCTGTGTGGTATTGGCCAACAGTAACTGTCCATGTCTGTTTTATTGAAATAACTCCAAAGTTAGCCATTTAACCTAACTGCTACATTAAGTGAATGTATCTTTAAGTAGATTATAATGGCAGATATAATATATTCATCTAAGATAATGACAGAAACTCAAAACCATCGGACTATGCATCTTTAAGTCTATTCAATAGAACCGGAGCATGGTGAAGCCAATGCTTTCCAGCATTTACCGCACATGCCAGGTTAATTTCGCATGTTTTCCCTTCAAATATTTCCGAATCAGATAACTGACAGTTTGTGTTTGTTGTTGTTTTATGTCCTAGCAAAATTTAAGGTCATATCAGGATGGGTACCGACTTGTGACAGTGCGCACTCCTGGCAACTGTATAGTGCTGCCCCACTGGACGATGAGGCCGCCAGCCCCATGACCTGATATCCCACACAGTCACATTATCCTGACACTGAGCCAACCAGGCCTTGTCCTATCCTAATAATGCCGAGCGCCAGGCTATGAATGCCAAGTATAAATTTGTACGTCATTGGTTTGACTGGACCAGGGTTCGAACCCACGGCCCCACGATCTACCAACACGGGAGACGGACGCTCTACATCATTCTGCCATCCCGTCTGGTCAGATAACGGACATCAAACTGAAGTAAAGCCAATTAACATCAGCAACACAATATATTTATATATACATATATATATATAATAAATATATATATATATTATACATATACTATATATAATATACAAATATCAAACTTTAATTGAAGTGTTGCCTACAATTACAAATTAGCTACACGCATACAATCAACGAGCTTAGTTGATTTGTTAATAAATGCGGAAGGAAATGGGTGGTATTAGTTGCAGTGGTTCTCTCTCCGCCTATTATGGGATGGCGCTATACAGAAGGAGCAGTGGACCTAGTGACCTCCTACTGCCCTTGGAATAGAGCATGCCCGGAGCTGCCGTATTGATAGAGATTTCAGCCTTTTGAGTTGCTTTAGAACCGTTCTTCATTTGAAGTATCCAATTAGAGACAAGGCCTTAAGGAGAGGCTGAGATTTAATATAATATCCACTTCCTCTACTTCATAAGTAAATTGACCGCTTAATGGATATATATATATATCCACATGTACACAGTGTCACATCACTGCCCTCAGAGGCATTAATAAGTGTGCTGGCCGCACCTGTACAGAAAGTGGAGGATTGGAATCCCGGCTGAGTCACGGCTGAATCAAACCGATGATTGACTAATTATATGCTTGTCAGTGCCGAGCCTGTAGCTTGGTTTGTTTGTTTGTTGTTGTTTTACGTCCTAGCAACATCTAAGGTCATATCAGGATGGGTACCGACTTGTGACAGTGTGCACTCATGGCAACTTTATAGTGCTGTCCCACTGGGAAACCAGGCCGCCAGCACCATGACCTGGTATCCCACTCAGTCACATTATCCTGACACTGAGCACACCAGTCCTTTCCCTATCCTAATAATGCCGAGTGCCTGGCTAGGAAACGACAAGTATCAATTCTAAAGTCATTGGTTTGACTCGACCGGGACTCGAACACACGACCCCACGATCTACCAGCATGGGAGATGGACGCTCTAACTCATTCGGCCATCCCGTCTGGTGTAGCTTGGTGTTAATAAGAATAGACAAGGACTGGTTTGCTCAGTATCAGGAAAATGTGACTGAGTCGGATATCAGATCATGGTGCCGGTTGCCTGATCTCCCAGCGGGGTAGAATTATGACAATGCCATGAATGCGCAGCAATTACAAGTTGGTGGCCGTCCTGATGTGACCTTTGATGTTGGTAGGAAGTAAAACCCCCAAAAATCAATACCTCTCAGGCAATGAAGGATCCACAAGATCAGATAAGCATGAATCGAAAGATCGCATCATGGAGTGTAGGTAGGCTAATGGACATGACGCTAATCTCGGAACGGCAGAAATATGTGTTCAAATGCCACTCTAGGCGCAATGGTCCCATTGGATGCATCGCTTCACCAATAGTGGTGCCATGACCGGGCTTCTGGACAAGCTAGTAGCTGCTTGGGATGGGCCGACAGGTGCCAGTTCCAGAAGTCACAAGCGTGATATGGTGGTGGTTGTTTGAGTTTTACAACCTGGTAGCATCTAAGGTCATATCAGGATTGGACGAGTGTGAGGTCGAGGAGGCAGAACATCGAATAATTGGTAATATATATATCTATAACAAACAATTCTCATCCGTTCCTTTATACTCACATAATACGTTATATATCACACATATTTGCGGCAGAGAAGTACATCAATGTACTGCCAATGTGACATACATATCAACTTCACTCTACTAGGAACAATTCGACATGCAGTTGCGACATTGACACTAAACCGAACTGTCAAGGTTATTTTGGTCTGTCACCGGCAACGTTATTGGCATGACAAACTGCCACCATGGCAACTTAATCACCCGTTCCTTAGCAACGGCGCGCGTTGCCATGCGGCATCTAAGGCGGCGAGCTGGTAGCTTTGAGGTGGTTAAATAGCATGTATTATCGCTCACTGTTGAGAAACTCATAAAAGGACCCCCCCCACCCGATACCCCACATAACTCCACCTGCCCTACCTCGTACACACTCCTCACCCAGCCATCTGCCTCCAGTTTTCTTGCCTACCACCTCCGCCCCACATTCCCACACCCCCTACCTGCCTTCACCTTCCCTAGCTACCACAGCGCCCGCATATCCCCACATCCCCCTCCTGCCTCCACCTGCCGTCCTCCTAAGCCCGACCCACATCTCCACAAAACTTCCCCCCCCCACCTGCCTCCACCTCGCCTCCCTACCACACTTGCCCCAAATCCCCACATGCCACCACATGCCTTTACCTCCACCACCCCCCTCCATAGTGCACTTCCTCCATCTCCCCTACCTCCTAAACCCGGCCCACATCCCCACATACCCACAACCCCCACCTGCCCCCACCTTCGTTACCTCCCCCACACCCACACCTACATAAGACACCGCTATATCAAGTTTCTAAACGGATTTCTGGATAACAGTGAAAAGAAACAGCACCTTGTTTTTTTCTAAGCAATTGAAGAATTCTCATCATCATCATGCTGTCGGTTGCGATGTGACAAAGACTGCTTTCATTACTTGACTGCCACTCTCCATTTAGCTCTCGGCTGTGAGAGTGATGTCCACGAGTTGGTCTTAATGTCTCTCAGCTTCTCTTGATGGTATCCTTCTAGCTGATTTTCTGCTGTCGACGGAAGATGAGGTCGAGCAGCGCGGTCCTTCATAACCCGGGGGTCGACCGAGCCGGTATGGTGTTTAGTGTGGTTGTACATTTCATGAAAGCTGCCTGCAAAAGTGTTGAACTGCTGCTGGCTTCTGCAAGTTACCAGCGGCACTCTCTCGGGGAGCAAATATAGGTTTCACACTGGCAAGAACATGTCAAGACAGGCGCAAAACTATTTGTCCATGCAGTGGCTGGTGGAGAGATGTTGGGAGTTCCATACATCTCACCACCCTTAATGTTGCCACAGTGACATGGTTTTCTGCTCAGGGTTTGCTCCCATAGCCTTCGGTTCTGTCAAGAACCTGTACCACAAAGCAGTGGTTTACAGCTTTGCAGGGCAGGGGCATCAAACTCCCTGAGGTATTGCAATACCTGCAATACCTGCATACCATCTTGCACAACAGTGGAAAGAAAGCACATCCACCGCCAATAGCTGCAGTTACCAGCAACAAATTAATCTGATGGCTGCAGCACTTCTATATACCGTAAATGTCCGAATATAGGCAGGCTACCCAATAGAAGCACACACCCCATTTCAAGATTGAAAGCAAGGACAAATTTACGATCATATTCAGACTGAATGCACATAAAATAAGACAATCCCACTTTATTTTAGGGGCAGAGTAAAAACAAATCCATGAAATTCTTTAACTTTGAATAGACGCACATCCATGTGTCTGCAGTTGCAGAGTGCGTGTCTATTGGGACATATACGGTATATATCCTTACTGACTGCATAAACACTCCTCTTCTGCCCATAATATTATGTCTTCAGAGGTTATTTTTCTATTTCATTAGAGACTGATTTAAAGTAACTTAGATAAACTATTGACCCCTATACAAAGAACGGGTATGTAAATATCCCAGCAAAAAATGGTTTGGTGTGAATCAAATGTAAATATGGTGTGGATGCCCTGGTTCCAACATATATTGTTCATCTATTTTGAAATAGAGTTTATGATATCGCAGAGAATGCAAGATAGTAGCCCCAGAATGTTCTCGATCAGACTTTTAAAGTCCATTACTCTATATTCTTTCATTAACTATTCACCCCAAAATTAGCGGTACATGATAGATACACATTTGAACGATATACACAAACCTACCACCTTATTAATGACGGTGGGTGTATGCCCCTACAAACAATGCTTTTTTTGTTGGTACATTAGTTGTTTAAGACGGGGAAATTTCAATCATGGATGATTGGTCTTCCTCATTCCACTGCTCCTTACCCTATCCTAGTAATGCCGAGCACCAGGCTAGGAAGTGACAAGTATCAATTTTTAAGTCATTGGTTTGACTCGAGCAGGATTCGAACCCATGATCTACCAACACCGCAGACGGATGCTCTAACTCATTCGGCCATCCCATCTTTCTTTGATTACTGTCCCTAGCCTCATTTAACCGTGGATGTGGCTAGAACGTAAAACCGAAAAAGAACAAAAAACGTACAGCCAATCCTTCTCCAGCACAGAGGGTTCGAACTCAGGGCCACACGCGGAGTAACCCATCCTCTGTGATCCGCAAGTCGCGGAGGAATTATGACCACGCCCACCCCCGCCCCCAATGACCCCCACCACACGCCCTCTAGTTGAGTTTCTGCACAAAAAGCGGTGATGTTGGCGTGCCACCCGTGTGCATGATTCAGGTGGTGCGTGGGCTTTTTTTATACAGGCTTTACGTCATGCTTTGCCCTGTTTTTTCTTGTTGTTTCGAAAACGATGCAGACTTTGCGGAGAACCAGTCAGCGTGTAGATACATTGAGGAAGATACCATTGCACCTGTCTTCAGTGAATGATGGTGATGCACAATGTATTACCTGATCACCATGTGCGAAGAACCCTGTCCGAGTGTGCGATGTGACTCCTGTAGTACCTGTTGTGACTGACACTTGCGAACACCCTGTGCGACTACCGGAATACCTGCTTTCACCAAAACTTACAATTGGCAAGCCCCTGCAATGTGCAAATGCCCTATATGAATATGCTTTGTGACTACAGTATTATCTGCTGTCAGCAACACTTGACATTGGCGAACCTGCCATGTGTGAACTCCCTGTTTGGGTGTGCTGTATGGCTATAGTAGTTAATACCTGCTTTCACCGACACTTACGATTGGTGAACCCCATGTAAAGTCGCCGGCTGGTGGTGTGAGTGGTGTGGACAAGCTAATGAGAAATCAATACAGGTAATGAAGGAAAGTAGAGAAAGAGTGAAAAGTAGGAGAGTGAGACTCCCTGGTTTATTATCTTATATACGTTCTAGAATCCAAGATGGTGGTGGTCACATGGGTTGATCCACCAATCAGGGTTCAATCTGTTGTATCCAAGGCCTTGTCATACTGGCTACAGTGCCTTGTGGTGGCCAGTGATCCATAAATAACACCTGGGGGGAGGGGGTATGTGAGGTGACTCCTCCAAAGACTGTATCTCAGAAGTGACACTCCTCCTCTATACTATTTTACTATACAATTTCTATACCTGATGAGTAATAGCTTACCAACTCCACATATCCCTCATATATGTCTTTAGATTTTATATATTACCATTTACCATTATACAGACAAGTTGCAATTTATTATAGTAGAGTTCACATATATCCTCATGTCATTATCAGAAAATTTTACACCCAGACATGTGAGAATTAACACCCTCAATGAATGTGCTCTGTGATTAGAATAATAACTGCTGTCACTGAAATTAGCAATTGGTGAACCCCTGCCATGAGTGAACATCCTGCATGAGTGTGCTCTGCAACTCGAGTAATACCTGTTTCCACTGACACGTAACATTGGTGACCCTTGCCATCTACAGTAGTACTTCCCTTCACCTATCCCTGTGATCGGGGAAATAAGTAAGTCCTAGTTGTTCTACTGCAATACTTGTGTGATGATATGCAACCCCCTACTGGGGTGATGTACATATATATATATATATATATATATATATATATACATACAAAGTCTGCATTGGGGGTATAACCAGACGGGATGTATACTTGTCACTTCCTAGCCAGGCACTTGGCATTATTAGGACAAGGCAAGGACTGGTTGGCTCAGTGTCAGGATAATGTGACTGAGTGGGATATCAAGTCATGGTGCTGTTGGCCTGGTCTCCCAGTGGGGCAGCACTATAAAAGTTGCCATGAGTGCGCACTGTCACAAGTCGGTACCCGTCCTGATATGACGGTAGATGTATCTAGGATATAAAACAACAAACAATCAAACAATCAAACAAGCAAGCATTAGGGGTTGATCATAGTGTCAGCATGCATTCATTTAGGTGGCGTCTGTGATGTAAAGTTGCTTTAATGTAAGTCGTTCTCTTTAATGGATCCACACAGAATTGACTGATTGATTGCTCAAACCATCACCAACCAATCTATTTAGTGGGGATACATTAATGTAACTGTAAGCAGGCTGCTGCTGTAGTGATGTAGTAATACAGGAAGTGTCTAGCTGTATGTAGTCTTGCATTAATGCAGGAGCCGTCCTTCTGTGTCATGATTTTCATGGATGCAGGTGGCCTTGTAAATCAAGTACGGATTCTAGACAAATAAGGCATAAGCATATTCAGCGCTGAAAGGAGAGGGACAACCAGCCACGTTTGAATTTGTCTGAGCTGGTTTGAACTTGCAGGAAATGGATTTTCCTCTTCTCGTTCTCATGAGAACTCAGTGTCAGCCAATCACAGCTCTTCTTTTATATTGCAAATGGCCACCACCATGGGGGCCACGATTTGCAATTGAAAAGAACAGCTCTGATTGTCTGAGAACAGCTGTCAGTGTCAGCCAATCAGAGCTGTTCTTTTTTATTGCAAATGGCGGCCCCCATAAGGGGTGGCCATTTGCAATCGAAAAGAAGATCCCTGATTGGCTCAAATTATGGAAAGATCCCATTATTTTTTTTAGTAGTTTCTTGTTCAGAAATAGTTACACATATATATGTATCTTTTGCACAGATTAAAGTGCTTGAAGTATATTTTTAATTTATCTACATCAACTTCTGTTTAAATCATACAATATCAGGACTTAAAGAATGGGAAACTATTCCTGCAAGGGTATGCTCAATATGGGAGAGTGGTCACCCATTTTTCCTCCTTTCCTCGCTGTGGACCCTTCTCAAATAAGGACTAAAGGAGCCTCTCAGATCGGCCACTTACATGACATCGAATCATACCAGCGGCAATCACAAGGAATTCCCCCCCCCAAAAAAAAAGTCATGACCTATTTGCACTCTTTATCACATATCTGGTTTGTTTCTAATGCGTAATACCCAGAGCAAATCTAAACTGACACAAATCATGAAGAGCTCTAGTAGCAAACAGATGGATGTATTCTGTAATGTGGCACTGTCACGCTCTGTCACCATGAGACTAAGCGTCTTCTCTGACAGTGTCACACATTTTAGCCCCCCAGTCCTTTCACTGCACCATAATCGATGGCGCGAACACTTGGAACAGACTACCAGCTGATGTAATGAACGCCCCAAGCTTAAACTCTTTCAAAGGATGCCTCGATAAGCACTGGGTAAATTACTGCTACAGTCAACGCTTGTCGCATGAAAACTATAATTTCACTAGGTCCTACTTAGACAGGCCAAACCTGCTAAAAGGCATTGATGCCTAATTTCTTAAGCAGAAGAGGATAAGTGTAAGTGTAAGTGTGGGATGATGGTATTTTGCTTGTCTCAATAACCACATAGGTGTCATACCGTGGAAGGTGTGATGAGGAAAGCCATCTGGCCTGAGTTAAAAACAGTTAGGTATGTAGATAAAATACCATGTGTTATCTATCGTTCAGTGTTGAGAATAATATGAAATGACGATTACCATGTTTAAATCCGAAGAAAAAAACTTCGGAATGCCTCAACTAAACACAAAAGTAAAGACCATCCTTCCACTGGCCAGTGTTTATCTATGTTGTCAAAGAGTTGAGGAACTGGCAGAGTATGTCACACCACCAATAGGGAAGTTACTGGATTCTCACTATTGACCATATACAGTGTAGTAATGAACATGGTTTCAAACCGGATGTACTGCACAAGTAGAGGGCTATGATGGATAAGTATGCGAAACATATACAGTGTGTGTACAGAATTGGATTACCCGACTTTGGTCGGATATTCATGTATTTGTCGGATAAAGTCAGATTTTCGATAATTTTGCATTAGTTTTGGGTGAATCGATCGGATGTTGCTTGGAAGTTGCAGTTCTTGTTCAAAACTTAACTTGAATGTAATAAATTCTTTGGATTGCTAATGAAATAACTTACTCTATTCAAAATATATATATTGTTAATTGTCTGACAGCTTTGATTTTTAATATTTTAAGTACTGGAGGAAAACTAAGATTTTGGTTGCACAAAAGTAGGATTGTTATTTCTGCCTTGGTACAAAAACTAAATATATCAAACCAATACTATTGTGAACTCATACATACAGTAAAACCTCTCTATACTGACCCCTCCACAGATCGACCACTCCCCTATATCGATCGCTTTATTTGGGTCCCAAAAATACCATTGTAAGGATATTCTAACGCTCTAAACCGACCACCTCCCTAAATGAACCACTTAAAGTCGGTCCCATAGTCGGTCGATTTAGAGAGGTTTTACTGTATGTCCATAATCCAGCATTCCGAGTTGCTATATAGGGTTATTTAGCAGTGCTGTCCTGAATATGGTAGGCGTAACAAATAGCTTCACAGCCTTAAGGTCCTGTCACACTACGACATATGGCGTCAGCGCATGCTCAACGTAAAAAGATTTGCCAGTACGTCGGCATTCATCAAACTTTTCAGCTGCGGGGAATACAAATGGGCGCCCCCCAACATACACACAATGTACACACAACGTAACACAATGTAACACAATGTACACACAATGTAGGTAATGTATGCAGAATGTATATCTGACCTATTGCTAGCGTATGAGAGTGTTCATGTGCCTCACAAAACGTTTGCAAAACGCTTGCATATGCTCACGGTACGCTGACCAATGTTAGTACATTACTCCATCGCTAGAAGTATGGCATATACATTACATACACTGGAGATATGGCAGGCTTATGTTCAAAGTAAGTTAGGAGTACGTTATGCATCTCTTGGCAGTACACAAACTGTACGCGGACTGCACATTCCCACCAGCTGAACATATGGTTAACGTGCAGCAATGTATTCCAACGTATCCCTAACATACTCCCACCAATGTCCGTTGACGTACCCCAAACATACACACATTGTACATTCAATGTACGAGCCACACATCGACACACGTTGGAAATTTTTAGCATGCCCAACATTTTTTCGGAGCCTTGACGCATGGTGACGTAAGACGACATATAACGATGTACCCGGAACGTACCTGACATAACCCAACGTATACGTACCATATGATGATGTACACCGACGTGTTGGTACAAAATCACATATGTCGGCACATGCTAAGGCTATACGTCGTAATGTGACAGCCCCTTTAGAAGTGGATCTGATCATATTTCACTGGAGAGATGAGGGCTACTGAACTGAGCTATAACACGCTAGATTATAGACTGTATTTGCACTGTACTAGGCAACGGTCCCCTCAAAGTCAAAGACTTAGAAGAATGATGTGTATATAAACACTCATGGATCAGTAGGCAGCGCAAGATAACTTCTGGTGTTTGAAGAGGAACATATTATCTGCCAACAATGGAACCATTTTTTGGAGGGGGGGACATTCATTTTATTCATATTAATGTTGTTATCAGAGCGATAGCTCGGGTCTTCTGGTTGGATTTGGTTGTTATTTACAGACAATTCTTACTTCTTTATATCGGGAAATCATAATACCTATGGTCCAATAGGGACAATAGTTTTAATATGTTGCTGTTGATTACAATCGCTGAATAAGCAGGGGCGATTGTCCAAAGAATAGACATAGACAATGTTTGTCCAAAGAATAGGCATAGACAATGTACTCCACCAACCCGCCCTCTGGTGCAAGTGGCAAGAACTTCTGTCTTGGAGAGGGCTTCAGAACTAATGCATCAGATAGCACCAGGAAACACCTAAGTCAAGGCAAAGCTACAAAGAAATAGAATGAAAATAGAAAGATATGCATGAAAAAGACCCCGCCTTCCATACAAACTGAATTGCCTATACAGTTATTTCCACCAGGCGTCATTCTTACGCAAAGAAACACACGCCAAACTAACAAAGCTTCACAGTTTCCTGTTTGATCTGTGATGGCCTCTTTTGATTATCAAGTATTGGTAATCAGTAACAGACACCAACGTGCGTCTTTTGATAGAAACTGCTTGAAGACGGATCAGCTGAATGGAATACTTTACTGAAATACCTTATTATGAAAATAATTTCCTTTGCTGCCTTCCAAAGGAAATCCAGTGAAACACGGCTTGATGGATTTCCTGTATTGGGATTAGAGTGTGTTCCGCATTTAGTTTGATTGATTGATTGATTTAGAGGCTGATTTCCTCAATAGCAGAATAATTAATTCTGGATTTGTACACATTTACTACTAAAGCTGATACTTCATTTATTAAATGCATAATACTTTTAGTAACAAACAGGATTTGCATGCAGTCACTATTACAACTGATAGTAGTTTCATTTAGTAGTTTCATTTATGTATAGTAGTTTCATTTATGTATTAAGGAATTGTACTGTACAGCCGGAATACCAGTGCTCTGGCGCTGACAAGAGATATTATTTGATGAATAAATACTTGAACTAAAAACAATAAAAAATGAGTTCGTGAGATATTGGGTTATGGTACCTACGGCCCAGTCTCCCATAGTGGCAATACTATAAAGTCAACTTGAGTGCATGCTGCAAAAGGTCAGGACCCGTCCTACTATGAGCTTCTGTGTTACTAGAACCTAAAACACCCAAAATTAAAATGTGCATAGCGTAATTTGGAATAGTTTCCCTATTTCGCGAAAGTAGTTGAGTGTATGTGGATGGGGTTTGAGAACTGGGGCAACTTAGAGGTGACTCTTTACTGAGGTAGTTCAGCCGCTAGATATTCACACTGCAGACACTCAAGGACAGAAAACCCAACAAAATAGCAATATAGCATTTCTTAACTGACATTAGATTCTAAACCAGTTTATTTTCTCTCTAAGGAAGCTCATTTTTCAATGTATTTCACCACATCACCAGTGACAATAAAACTTTAAGGACTATGTGATATTAGCCTTGGTCAGTCCAATGTCAATTTTATTAGCTTAAGTAAATCTTATTTGAAAGCATATCACATGTGATACTGTGATATCAATACAAATCATGTATGTAATGGCATATCTAATGACATCCTTTATATAGAAAAGAGTCAAATGAATGGGGGTTTCTTCTAGACAAGAGATGACATTGAGTCATAGCAGATGACATTGAATCCTGGCAGACGACAATTCAAACTCCACGCACCAGAACGCTGGTGCCTGGCAGAAATCGATGATCTGATCATAAAACATAAAAGCAAATAGTTTATGACTGACACATCAGCAGAAAAAGTTCTCAAAATCGTAGAGTGGATATAGTAATATTATACCGTTTGACAAGTGATAATCGCTTGAAGAATAAAAACATGTACTAATAAAGAATTGTAGCTACAACATACCAACCCACCTTCCTGTGCGTATATACATAAACGTTCTTAAAATCGTAGAGTGGATTTAGTAATAATATACCGGTTACAAACTGATGGAAATAATCTCTTGAAAAATAAAACATGTAATAATACAAAAAAGAGTAGTTACACCATATCAATGCACCTTCCTGTGTGTACATACATATGTACATATATGCTGTATACTAATTATACGAGTATAATAACCCGGAATATCCCTCCTGTCCCTCATCACTCACTCAGCTCTATGGACTGTGGGAGTCTCTCATAGTCATCTACTGCTCCAGCCTCCCCAACCCCAGCTCCGATGGTGGCGCCACCACCCCTGCACACTGTAACCACCACTCACTGTACATTTGGAGGTATACCTCACTGCGCACCAACCCATTTCGTTCTGATTCACCACATCACACATCTTTTTAGTTTTTAATATTTTGGGATGCATTTGTTAGTTAGCTATTGTCCGTTTATAGCGATTCATTTAGCAGGAAGAGACAAAGTAACTTCTCTACCATCAATCAATCAATAGTTCCGTCCTCTAGTCAAGGGTTGGATGCAATGGTTCTCCACTTGTCCCGATGGTGTGCTGTTCTGATAGACTGTGAATAATTCAAGCCGGTCCACTGTGAAATATTTGTATACAATGATGTTCTTTGTCTCCCTCTCCCTCTGCTGCCATTATGCTACCATAGTCCCTCCTTATATAAAAATAAAACTAACAAATCATCTTCTCTTGAACAGTTGTAATCCATCCGCAACACTCACCTGTTGAAGTTACCTGTTTTTCTTCTTAATGAAATTTCTCTGTCAGTCAACTTTTTAAAGTAATTTTAAATGGGTCATATTATGGCTTTAGCCTAGAAAGCCTTAGAACATCTTCTGTCAATGACTGTGCTCTATTAAATTGATAATATTATTAATATTTGTATCATGGCATGATGTAGGTGGCGTGATATCTCATTGAAACAATATTACGAAACAAGGTGAGAACACAAATATCGAATTTACCGTGAAACTACCTCAGATGTTCCTACGGTTACAGACTCCAACGGTGTGTGTCCATATATATATGTATGTATATATATATGTACAATTTATATTCATGAATATATTTATGTATACATATATATGCATATTTGTTAACTTTTGTTAATTTTGTATTTCTTTTGGTATTTTGTAAGTATGCAATGTTTTGTTCACATACCCTTCCCTTTTATATATATATATACATGTATATATATATATATGTATATATATGCATAGATTATATACACATTATGTGATATTTGCTAATTTGTGTGATTTTTGTACTTCAGTCCACATTGTGATTGTTCTATCTTTGATTTAGAAAAACAAACTGACACAAAAATGAGAGTGCGGGTAAAATGAGTTTATTTACAGGTGGACAGACACACCTGAGCCCAGCCCGAAGAAAACCTACAACATGTGGTAGAGAGGGCGGGTGGAAGAGAAGACATGCCAGTTCCAGGAAAAGTGTGCAAAGGCGGGACTCCCTGATAACTGAAGCGAAAGCGAGGAGCCGATGATGGTCACGGGGAAAAAGTATTCATGCTCAGTAAGTATCAACTGAAGTCCTCATCATCATCATGCTGTCGGTCGCGATGCGACAAAGACTGCTTTCATTACTTGACTGTCGCTCTCCATTTAGCTCTCTGCTGTGAGAGTGATGTCCATGAGTCGGTCTTATTGTCTCTCAGCTTCAGGTTTCTCTTGATGATACATTTCATGAAAGATGCCTGCTAAAGTGTTGAAGTGCTGCAGGCTTTTGCAAATTACCAGCAGCACTCTCTCGGGGAGCAAATACAGGTCTCACACCGGCAAGAACATGTCCAGACAGGCGCAAAACTATTTGTCCCTGGTCGGGAGATGTTGGGAGTTCCATACATCAACCGCCCTTGATGCTGCCACAGTGACATGGTTTTCTGTTTAGGGTTTGCTCCCTTAGCCTTCGGTTCCATCAAGAACCTGTACCACAAGGCAGTGGTTTACAACTATGCAGGGCAGGGGCATCAAACTCCGTGAGGTATTGCAATACCTGCAGACCATACTGAAGTATTGAATAAGTAATAGATTGAACTCGGCTCGCAATTAAACCACCAGCGAACCGCAAGGAAACAAAACATCTTCCACATTTGGCCTACTCTTCCAGGGTAGCAATATGCTATGTTGTCTTTATAGTGCTGCTCCACCCATTTACACTGAGGCACAATGATGTAATATCCCACTCTATTACATTATCTTTACACGGATGCAACTAACCAGTCTAATTAATTTCATGTGGAAGACAACGGGTAGGAAAGTGTTCCACCAACATTGTACGTCTTTTCAACAATAACAATTTGTTGCGCGATAATTTTCCGCAGTATGATTTTGAGTGCACTCACATTCTTGAAATGAATTTCCTGCTGACGTGGCAGATTTGCCACAATGGCGCCTTATCCTGGCCTACATAATGCACACCGCCCTAGTGTACGTCTAAATGCTGCCCGTGGAATTCTATCTTGATAACTGGTTGGTGGTTGGAGTATTACGTCCTGGCAACATCTAAGGTCATATCGGGACGGATCTTGATAAGTCTAAAAACACCATCCCTATCCATAGTAAGGGGTGAATGACAAGCCTGGCTAAATGCGAGTACAGACTGCTTCAGTAGAAACTAGCAATAAACATCGTGTGGAGTATGTGGTTCCAGTGCACAGTATTGATCTATATTGGGATAGAGTAGAGGAATTTGGAGAGAATGACAAAAGCAAAAAAACTAGAAGGCATCCACGGGAGGCTATACATTTCATCTTTAAAGTCTATAAGTCTAAATGATTTAATAAATCATTCAGCCCCAAAATAGCAGGCTACAATACATACATATTTGAACCATATATCAAACATATTAGACTATCAATACATGTGGTTATTTTCATAGTCCAGCTGTCCGCAACTTGAAAGGTCTATACATCTAAATGATTTAAGAAATGGTTCATCCCCAAAATATCAGGCTACAATCCATAAATATTTGAACCGCATATCTAGCATATTAGACTGTAAATTCATGTAGGTATTTTCATAGCCCAATCGTCCGCAACTTTTAAAATCGATACATCTGAATGATTTAAGAAATGATACACCCCAAAATGGGAGGGTACAATGCATACAGATTTAAACCATATATTTAGCACATTAGATCGTAAATTCATGTGGCTATTTTCAAAGCCCAGCATTCCGCGATATTTTCTTTCAATAGGGCTGCTTAGCAGACATGTCAAGGCGACACTGTAGTAGAAGTAACTAAACTCTGTCTAGTTTCTTCCTTTTCTAGTCCGCATCTATAATGGAGAGCTCTTGCTCAAGTTGCTGTACACTACTGCTGCACAGGCAACACATGCTATTCACACGGCTGTGATATTTCTGGATGCCCGGCCACGTTTTGGACACCAGATGATACCAACAAACTCTTCCCCCTTCATATCACCTGTGATGCTACTAATCAAACCAGACTAATAACTCATTAACCATAATAAAGAAGAAAGGAAGACAAGGACAAGGATAGACAGTGAGGATGTTGTGCTTTAATAAACAGCAACTCCTGCTCACCTATCAGTGATCTATCATCCTCACCCCTCCTGTTCTGTCCACACAGCAACTCATGGGTCTCAACAGTTAGTCTCTACAATCAGTGCCTACATCCCATGGAACCAGAGTCCTATAGGTGTTGCACACACTCAATTTGGATAGATGAATTTTGCTAGCATCAGACAGAGTGTCTGGGGCCCTGCTCAAGAATAGGTCTGTCTCACTCAAGAGTCAGGAAAAGAGTGCCGATGTCCAGTGTGACTGGAGCATCGGTCAGTTTTTCATTAATAATTAATCTTATGCTGCTAGTGTGGACAGAGGCCTGGGGGGAGGGGGCGACTGACCGTCCCACAGCCCGCCAATCAAAACACCCCCCACAGCCTGGGAGGGTGGCACCACCCCCTCGGGGTGGTGGTGACTCATCCCAGCTGCAGGCAGTGCCTCATGCATATGTTGATTATGCTGGTGTGCTGGGCCATTTGGCACCCTGGTGACAGATAGTTGCAAAGAGTTACAAGTATATATCGATATCAAAATGTCCTTTTTCTCCAATTGCATTCTTTATGAATACATAGAGGAACATTTCTTCAACCTTGAACTGCTTCTGACATACCACATCTCTTCATTAATCTTAGGCCTCATGCATGCACATATACTTCATATATTTTATGTCATGTCATAATCGGAGTGAGGTATCCTTGCTTTTAGATTACATAACCTTGTCCCCACTCCGTTACCCAAGACAATAATATTCTCTACCAATATATAACTATAAACCGAAAATCCGTATATTTTTACACGGCGATAGAGTTTTTTTGTTTATTGTTGTTTTACGTCCTGGCTACAGCTAAGGTCATATCAGGATAGGTCCGACTTGTGACAGTGCGCACTCATGGTGACTTTATAGTGCTGCCCCTCTGGGATACCAGGCTGCCAGCACCATGACCACTCAGTAACATTATCCTGACACTGAGCCTACCAGTTCTTGCCCTATCCTAATAATGCTGAGTGCCTGGCTAGGAAGCGACAAGTACCAATTTTTATGTCATTGGTTTGACTCGACATGGGTTCGAACCCACGACCCCATAGGAGACGGACGCTCTAACTCATTCGACCATCCCACCTGGTTCAGCGACAGAGTAATGTACAAACACCCAGACTACAACCCAGCCAGCACAATAGTGCATCTAGGACATAAAACCCCAATTACTCACCCACTCACTCAATAGAGTGAGCCTTCCTGCCTTCATGACTTCCAGCTAAACAAAGGTTGTCAAAGGCAAATGGCTCGCGGAGAGGCGAGGTTTCCTCCTAATATCGCTCACGCTGTTATTATCACAATAACCGCGGAGCAGAAAGCCGACATCATCGACAGCCTCATTTTCATATTGTAGTAGAAGCAGTTGCCGTTAACCGCTTGTGAACTACAAGATGCCATGGATTACATTAAGGAACTATAACCACCAGTCCTGATATGACCATATATGTTGCTAGGAGGTAAAACCCCAATATACAGACAAATATAGCCACACTTACCTGTTTGATACGCAACCCTTAGTTACAGATCTTTCCCGACCACGATTCTTGTGTCGTGTCAACAAAATGTGCCCTTAGCGGCTAAACTAGAACTGGGACACAACCGATTGTCCGGAATAAACCATACTTAAATTGGTACCAAAATGCACACCAGATAAGAGCAGTGAAGCAATTATTGTTTTTCTTCCTTAACTGCACGAAATGCTCTAACTAGACATTACGCCAGTTGTAATTTTGAGATATGAAAGATATGTTTGTTTATTAATGCTATCAGTCAGTCATTAATCTGACGGCAGTGGAATAATTAACAGTATGGATAGCAGCTGACGATGTGTGCGATGGGGATAAGGATTTACAGATGATTTATACCGCGAACCAATCCCGCTGATGCCAAGGACTAACATGCTTGTCGGTAGCATCTAAAGCCGTGTTCACACCCACAACTTTAGGCCGAGCTAGATAAGGCGAACTAGATGAGGCGAACTAGGCGTGAAAGTGAGTCGTGTCCACACATGCAGTACTTGGGGCGGTTTAAGGCGGAAATCGATATCTGCGCATGAGCAAGTCCATACTAACCAGTGCCAGTTTCGGTTAGTCAACGTCGCCATGAGAGAGTGTGTCTTCGACCTAGATATGTATGGACTGAATCGTATTGGTTTGGAACGGTCAAAACTTCTGCTGGGCAGTGAAAACCTTAAAATAAATCATGAAAAAAATATCTGTGCACCTCTAGCAGGTTCATAGACCAAATTATATAATATGCGCTTTTGATCGACCGGAAAATCAACAAACTCAGGTCTCGACTGCGCATGCATGTGACGTGCTTAAGCAGCTTCAAGTAAACCGATACCGTTCACATTAGGAAGTTGGGCCGACTTAAGCTAGTTCGCTTCATATATACTACCTCACAACGTGGTTTACTTGAAGTGAACTAGATGAGGCGAATCAGCCCTAATCCGCCTCAGCGTCACGTCCACATGGCGAATGTGAGCCGAACTCGACAAGGTGAACTAGTTGAGGTGACTTAATGCCCGTGTGTGAACACGGCTTTAGTGGGTATACTCATTAGCAAAGGTTTACGGCGATAGCTTCAGAATATACTTTTTCAGCACCATACTGCCCTATGAATGTATAATTAGAACGATTACTGTTGATACCTAGCATCTCACTCTGCATGAGTCCCACACAATATACATTGACAAACGAACAGAATAGATCATTTTCACCACCAACCCGACCCTGGTGGTAATGGAGGAACTAAGATGGACAGCTCTTCAGTTTGCGTGTACTATAGGCAAGGTTTAGTCTGATGCCCTCGTTATAAAGGGTTTCCAACCCGACATGCCTTATGATTACAAAGAATGGTTAGCTCGCAGTTCACTGCGCATGCTCCGTGCTACAGGACTCTTAAGCCCCGATCACAGAGCCATTAGTGGATGTAGTTGAACGTAGTGGAGGCTAGTAGTTGGAAACAGTTGAACGTATGGGCATCCGTAGTAGTCCATGATGTTAACTGGGTAATAACGTGGGTGAGCCGTGATCTCCAATTTAATTTTTGGACATGTTCAACAGAGCAGTGCGTTAGAGGGTGAATTTGCATATGTGATGCTAACATACTCTAGCGTACTCTAGCGTAATCTAGTATACTATAGTGTGCTCTAGGGAACTCTAGGGTGCTCTAGCATACTCTAGCATACTTGGACAAAGTCCTGGTCACAGGGCCATTAGTGGGCGGAGGTGAACATAGTGGAGGCTAATGTAGTTGAACGTAGTTGAACGTAGTTGAACATAGATTAACATAGTTTAACATACCACCATCCATACCGACGCGTATTTGTCAGTACCATAACTTATTTGTCCGTACCAAAACCTGTCATACCTTAACATATTTCAATCTAGTTTAATGTACTTACACCACCTTTGACCCACATTAGCCTCCACTACGTTCACCTATGTTCAACTACACCCACTAACGGCTATGTGACCGGGGCTATACTGTCCTCTACGTTTAGGAATGCGCTTAAGTTGTGCCACCGAATTGGGGTTCAAATCTGGGGGATTCCCATTGCAAGCAATAGTTGACACAACACGTTGGTGTATGACAAATAGAAGGACTCAGAAACCAGTCTGCCTGGCTGAGGAAATACTTGTTCGGTGTTACTGGCAGGCACAGGCTAGTACTCATCCGCCCCTGGCAGCAGCAGGGTCCGCGGTAAGTGACATTCACAGATCCAGACCGAGGCTTGCCAAGTCACCTGTGGCTGGGTCCTACTAGCACACCTCCACACAATGATCGTTAATTCCAAACACAAGCAATTCCTGGTTGGCGAATGCTTGGTAAAACCACTCTGGGCAAACTGTGGGTATAGCTGCAGGAGAGGGTCATTAAAGATGTAGGGCATTTGGTGAGGTCAGACTGATTTGTCTAGGTGTTTGTGTAGTGGCTCGGTAGATTGTTGGTGAACCGGGAAGCTGTCACACCTGGTAACTGGTAGGGGTGAACAGGTGGAAGGAGATATTTGTGACTTCCACTGGTTGCCAGGGTGGGTATCTCATGCACACTGGAGGATATTTGGATTGGAAGTGACTGGAAGGGACCTGAAGAGACCGGTAGGGACCGGAAGAGAACAACGGACCAGACCGGACCGGAGTGGGTCAGCATGGACCGACCGGGACCGACCGGGACGGGAAGGGACCGGAAGGGGCCGGAAGGACCCGGAAGGGGCCGGACGGGTCCGGAAGGGACCGGAAGGGACCGGAAGGGACCGGAAGGGACCGGAAGGGACCGGAAGGGACCGGAGGGGGAAGAAAGGAACCAGAAGGGAGGGGAAGGGAGCAGAAGGGAGCGGAAGGGAAGGGACGGGAAAGGACCGGAAGGGACGGAAATGGACGGGAATGGACCGGAAAGGAAGGGGGATAGGAACGGACTTGACGGGATTGGGGGGACCGGAAGGAAGCGGAAGAGGCCAGAAGGGACAGGAAAGGACGGAAGGAAGCGGGAGGGACCAGACAGGAGCAACAGGGACAGGGAATTACCAGAATGGACCGGGTATGATAGGAAGGGACCGGAATGGACCAGAATGGACCAGACTAGACCGGGATCGAACGGAAGGGACCGGAATGGACTGGAAGGGACCAGAAGGGAACGGGAAGGACGGAAGGAAACGGGAGCGACCAGAAAGAACGGAAAGGGACAGGGAGTTACCAGAATGGACCGGGAATGAGAGAAAGGGACTGTAATGGACCAGAATGGACCAGCCTATACCGGGATAGAACGGAAGGGACCGAAAGGGACTGGAAGGTGTTAAGGGGCTGTCACGTTACGACGCATCACACCAACGTAAGCCGAGGTATGTGATTTTTGACCGCTATGTTAGGATACATCGTTATGCATTATGCGTGTGTTAGGCGCTCGTTGGTATACGTCAATGTAGATGGATGTTCATCGAGATATGGCATCGCACATCAGGGGGTCAACAAAGTTTTGTGCATGCACAAAACTTTCAACGTACGACAACGTTCGACAATGTGTGGATTTCACTTCGGCCGTACATTATGTATACGTTAGGCATATGTCGATATACGTTAAGCAAATGTTTTTCACTATGTTGCACTACATTGACCTACATTAAAGGCAGTGGAAACTACAGTCCACATACTGACAACATATGGATTTAATACATCTAAAGGGGCTGTCACATTAGGTTTTTTTGCGGGAGCGTATGGCGGCATAGGTGCATTACGTCATATACGTCGGCATATGCCGCCATACACCACCATACACTACATATATGCTATGCATACACTGTGCATACACTACGCATATGCTACGCATACGCTACGCATAGGCCATCATGTGCCGACCTATGCCGTTGTACGCCACCATACGCTTTCTCCCATATGTCCATCCAAATTTGTGTGTGCATGCTAAAATAATCTCGACTTATGGGAGCGTATGGTTCATACGCTACTCATACGCTACTCATACACCGGTGTACGCTCCTCGTACGCCAGTGTACGCTCCTCATACGCTAGGGTTGCACCAGCGTAGGTTACACATACGCTCAACTTGCGTCACCGGCGTATCTCTAGCGTATGTAGCGTATGCATAACCTACGAGTTATGTATGGCAGCGTTCTCCTAGCATATGCACAGTGTATGCACAGCGTATTCCAAGCGTATGCCATAGGTCTCGACATCACTCTTGACTCATACGCTACTCATATGCTCATACGCTATGCATACACTATGCATATGCTATGCATATGCTATGCATATGATATGCATACAATATGCATAGGTTCCATATGCATACATTGCAGGACGGACAGCAAAACCGTCAAAAAATGTCACAGTATGCTCTCATATGCTCCTCGTACGCTCAAAACCACCCGATAGGTCACCAAAGGTCATAATAGGCCGGCACGCACAGGACTTACGTAGGTTTTCAATACGCTCCCGCCATACGCCGTAATGTGACAGGGCCTTAACGTACATCTACTATACGTTTAGCATTTCTCCAGAAGAGAGGAATGAGGGGCTGGTGAGTAGGGTTGCAAGAGTGTAGGGGTGGATGGTGCGGTGGGAGGAGAGTGCGATGAGGGGAGCATGAGGAAGAGAGGAGTGTGGTAGGAGATAGTGAGGTAAGAGGTGAGTGAGGTGAAGGGAGAGTGAGGTGACAGCACATTAGATCAATTTGATTAAAAGAAGGTGTCCTGTGTGCATGAATAATTAATCTTGATCTTTTTCTGTCAAACTTAGATGCCTAATTTTCCTTCTGGGTTTTGGGGAATAGGGGCATTTACCCTTTGCGGCATTGGCATTTCAGGTATTCCACGGAAATGTAGTACATCAGATTTGGGCATTATTATAACGGTGAGAACCTTACAGAATACCTGGTGAATTCTGACACCAGTTCAGCTTTAATTGCGTGTTTGTACCAGTTAAATGCCAATGAGCGTGATAACAACTAGATTGTGTTGAGGTAATTAGGCGTTCTTCCTATATTGCATATTCCTGTGTAATTTCTATTCATCCGAGAAATATTAACACAATAAAAGCCTAAAGGCATCGACAACTCCATTAATGGAGCCTATTTACCTTGGAGCAATCTGCATAAAATTAACCCTTAATGTAATCATTGAATTCGCTCCCGATATGAATAAATAAATAGTTGTTTTTGAAATAATATGCAATTCATCATTTAGAGCCAAACACTCACCTTAATCTCTTTTGGTGAATATTACGACGATTGTTTTTGGATCCTCTCCAAATTTCACCAGGCATTGAAAGAAACCACAACAAACGCTCACTAAAAATAAGTGTAAGGAATTGCTTAAAAATAGGGCCATACAAAATTAACGAATGGAGAACAATTCAGGATGTTGATTACAATCAATGCTTGTCAAAGCATTTAAATTCATGTTAATTGTTAATCATGCCGAAATAGGTTTCTTTGTTTTGCGCGCATTGAACCAAGGCAAATTGACTGTAAAGGTTTGTGTCAGGCCCAGCAATGGTTAATGCACCGTGCGATTTGTTGAGAAGCTTTGGTGTGGGGGAGAGGGGAGAGGGAGGTCTATGTGTGGGGGGAAGGAGGTGCTGAAGGTGTGGTTCGGTAATGGCAAATCACATGCGAGTAGGCATTTGGTTTAGTAATATAATACCCCAGTCACACTACAGCTTGCGACCACTTTGCGACCACCTCATACCCCTGTCACACTATGACGTAACGAACAAGCATAAGCCTGACGTGATCACGTTTCGTCATTATGTTGACATACGTTGGGTGTCGTCATGATGACGTCAGAATGATGTTAGACTGACGTCGAGCTACATCACGTTATGTCGTGGTACGTCGGCGCGCGTCAAAGTTTTGAACCTGTTCAAAAATTTTGACGTAGCTTGAACGTAAGGGTTTACATTCGCCATACGTTCTGTTCACGTTCAGTGAACATCAATGACGTTAAACGGACATTATTCCAACGCTGCTCACTACGTTCAACTACGTTCCACTACGTTGACCCACATTAAACCGAGTGCAAATGCCCACGGGGAGTAATGGGAACGTCAGGAGAACGTCTGGAGAACGTCAGGAGAACGTCAGGAGAACGTCAGGAGAACGTCAGGAGAACGTCAGGAGAACGTGCATTCAATGTACGTTCAACGTCTCATGACGTATGTAACATCACGTAACGTTCTTCTGGTGATGGAATAACGTTCATAACGTTCCATTAGCGTAACGACGTTGTCCTCTCTCATTGAATGACGGTATCACTACGCTTTACCAATGTTACGCTCTCGTCCACTACGCTGCATCCACGTTCAACTTGTGCCCAAATTTGCATACTACGCCGAAAAGTTCAACGTTCTTCACATTCTCTCTACGTTGACGTCGTTACGTCGTAGTGTGACAGGGCCTTTAGACCAAATAACCCACACTCACCAGTGGCTCCCAGACATTGGCAACCATTATTTTGGTAGCAATGACGTCTCTGGTGAGTGTGGGTTCTTTGGTCTAAGGTGGTCGCAAATTAGTCGCAAGCTGTAGTGTGACTGGGGTATATTAGGTAGGCAGGGAGGTGGTGTAAGGGTGGGTGGCGGAGGCGGGGAAGATAGGGCTAGAAGCATGCATAGTTCGGGTGGTGGGTGGTGGGAGGGTGGTGTCATGAGGGGAAAGGAGGGGTGAGAAGTAAGAACAGTTAGGGTGGTGGGTGGTGGGAGGTGATGAGAGGACAGGGGGGGGGGGCTTGGGGGTATGAACTGTTGGGGTGTGGGGGGGGGGGTGTAGGGAGTAGGGTGATAGGTAATGACAGACCGGGTGGTCAGTAGGGGGGAGGGTGGGCGGGGGAGGAGGAGACATACAGAAAGGGTTAGAGATAAGGACAATTTGGGTGATGGGTGTGGAGACAGTGTGTGGGAAGAGAACAGAGATGGTAAGATAGAGATACCAACAGTTCAGAGATGGGGAAAGGAAGGGTTAGAGGTATTGGCAGTTAGGATGATGGATCGTAAGGAAAGGTGTGGGGAGGAAAAGTGGGAGATGGGGGGGAAAGGGGGTGTTGTATGACTTGTTTAGATACATACATTAGTTTAATCAGCGTAATCTACCTTGCGTTAGTTTGAAGTTACTTTTATTATAGATGGCTAACTTTGGAGATATTTGAAGTGAAAACATCCAAAGTAATTGTGGCATGACTGTTAGAATTCTGACACTATATGCTTCAGTATGACGTAATATGCCCTTGAACATAGCAACAACAAATGCACTAACATCTCGGTTGTATATATATAGAATACAATTTAGATAGATTTGGTTTTTAACATTTGGTGTTCTCTGTGGCGGAGTGGTTAGAGTGTCTGACTCCTAGGTCAGACTCCTAATCTGAAGGTCAGTGGTTCGATTCCCTGTGCCCCCCACCTCTGCCAATTTGGATTTCCACCGCTGTGTATAACTTACAGTGTCATCAAAGGCCAGTTGCTCTCATACCATGTCTATGTGGTGGGGGAGGTTAAAAATCCCTTGGATCGGTAAAAGTGTAGGCTCGGGCTTTCTATCGACAAACTGTCTAATGGTGAAAACAAGCCTATTCAGGCTTATCCATGATAGGCAGTATAAATCTTCAACAACAAACATTTGAACTTTGCATCGGGCCTTATAGTTTTAATTAAGCTAAACTACTTCATCTTCATACCCTAATTGGGAATAACTTTATTCTGTTATTTCCCCCCTTATTCTGTGCATTTCCAAAGGAAATGTGCATTTTCCTTCCGTCAACAAAGTAACCTGTCTCCCGGTTATACCAAGTACTCACCAGTGAAGTGTGTATTAATAACTAGTTGACTGCTGACCGCTGCATATATCACATGCACACATAATTACATAAGCATACAGATATTTCACTATATGTGAATATATAGCTTTTTCACGCAGTATGAAGCGGTGTAGGAATTGGATGCTGGTGGCGCCGATGTGTTTCGTTGGAGAACTAGAGAGTCATCTCAGGGTGATACCTGCACTATCGCTGGTTGGTTGTCTTTTTGGAGCTTTACGTCCTGGCAACATTTAATGTCATATCAGGCCGGACATAATGGCAATGGATACACATAACATTATTACTTGATTATGTTCACATAATGAATTATCTAATACACATATAGTTGTTTTATTGTTTGTTGGGGCTTTGTATCCTCGCAACATCTAAGGCCAAGTACACATATACACACAAACACACATATATAGAATATACATATATATATATATATATATATATATATATAGTAGTCTGCACTGACCTCTCAGGCAAGTAACCACATAGACAGGTAGGCGTGGGTAGTGTGTTGATATCAGGGAGCCTAGGTGGTGTAATGGTTATCACACTGGCCCGGAATGCAAAGAGATGTGGGTTCGAGTCCCGCTCTAGGTGCAATATTTCCCATTTTCATCACCCCCATGACACTGGTTGCCAAGACCATGATCCTGTACAAGCTACGCGCTGTATGGTTGTTGAACCTACCCTGTGTATGAATGTGTAAGTGCATTGACTGTATGTATGTAATTGTAAGCATTAAAAGACTTACAATTCCAGGGGGACGAGTGTAGTAGTCTGTACTGATCTCTCAGGCAAGTAACCACATAGACAGGTAGGCATGGGTAGTGTGGTGATATCAGGGAGCTTAGGTGATGTAATGGTTAGCACACTGGCCCGGAATGCAAAGAGATGTGGGTTTGAGTCCCACTCTAGGCGCGATATTTCCCATTTTCATCACCCCCACGACACTGGTTGCTGTGACCATGATCCTGTACAAGCTACGTGCTGCATGGTTGTTGAACCTACCCTGTGTATGAATGTGTTAGTGCATTGCCTGTATGTATGTAATTGTAAGCATTAAAAGACTTACAATTCCAGGGGGATGAGTGTAGTAGTTTGCACTGACCTCTCAGGCAAGTAACCACATATACAGGTAGGCGTGGGTAGCATGGTGATATCAGGGAGCCTAGGCGGTGTAATGGTTAGCACACTGGCCCGGAATGCAAAGAGATGTGGGTTCGAGTCCCGCTCTAGGCACAATATTTCCCATTTTCATCACCCCCACGACATATGTATACAGAAAAACCTCTCAAAATCGATCGACCATGGGACGGACTTTAAATGGTTCAGTTAGTGAGGTGGTCGGTTTAGGGAGTTTGTTTTATCATTATGATGGTATTCTATGGACGATCATTTGGGACCCAAATAAAGCGACCGATATAGGGGAGTGGTCGATGTGTGGAGGTGGTCAGTTAGAGAGGCTTTACTGTATATATATATGTATGTTAAACAATACACATACATGTATGCATGCAGACCTATTTACCTATAAACATTTATATATATAATTATATGTAACTGCTGAGAACACAGACCAATGGAGTAAGGGTGCTATATAATGAGGTAATACCTGTTCAGGTGTGCCTCCCACCTGAGGCTACCCACCACCTCGCTGGTGCCCAGGTGTTCTGTCTGAAGGCTACAGGCGCTTACTGAGGGTGAGTAATCAAGGACACACGATCACAGGACTTCAAGTGCATCGTGTGCGTGTAGGGTCGGGTGGAAGGCAGCTGGAAGAAAGGCGCGTATTATGTTGAGTGTGCATAACAGAATGAATGGTTTTGCAACATATATATAATATTATATAATAGATAATATATATAATGTATCAAATATATATAAGTTATATGATATACAATATATTGTATTATATAATATATAATATATAACATATAACACATAACATATAAGGTATAGTGTATAGTGCATAATGTATAGTGTATAATGCATAATGCATAATGCATCATGCATTATAATGTATAATGTATAATGTATAATATATAATATATAAAAGAAACACCAAAATCGACTATCACGATCGGAGGGATTATGTGCGTCCATGGAGCAGGTCGGGCAGGCAGTGACGCCCATAGCCCGGACAGTGAGCGAAGACCTGCACCACATGCCACCTAGTGACCAGGTATATATGATATATATGATATATATGATATGTGATATATATGATGTATATGATATATATGATATATATATATATATATATATATATATGATATATATAT
>CM059196.1:42708175-42739355 GCA_030323885.1 Branchipolynoe longqiensis | reverse complement strand
GATTATGCATCAGATGCATAATCACAGTGAATTATTTATTATGCATATATATATTGGGATGCAAAAAATATATCTACATGATGCACAACAGTCCCCACAGGACCTCCCCCAGTGGCATGTGGAAGTATATGAGTGGGCCACAGACCAGCATATACCCCCATGGTTGACTGGAGGCTGCTCTATTGTTTGAGATTGATGGCTATACCAACACAGTACTGTCATGGGCAGTTTTGTCCTATAGACATGTGTTGTAACTCCTGAATTATTTCCTAATATTCACTGTTAATTTACTCAATCCGGTCCCAACTAAATGTCCTACGAATATTCAGGAAATTCGATATAATTTTTTGCTTTCTAGTGATGTATTCCAATATGAAAACTTCCCAAAACTCAGTGTTCCACAACCATATTTGTGAACCTGCACCTTAATCTTATATGAAATTCGACCTTGGAAATGGAACCGGTACTCGAATTAGGTACATTTACCACCATAGCCCGAACGAGGTAAGCTCTCCAACCTGCTGAACCCAGAGAAGGATCTGATTTTTACAATGGATCTCCGTCTGCCGAGTGGCAACACTCACTGTACTCCGGCGGTAAAACACCATAAGACTTATAGCAGTAATTCAACTCAGTTCTCCCGTATTGGGACAAGGCAATTATCTCTATTACAATTGGGAATCCAGATAAGTTAATTGGCAATTAAACGTCAGGTTCGGGCGCTTTTGTCAACTAAGCCAGCGAGGATGTGTTCGATTGAAGCCTGGTGTTGATTGGCCAGTTGCGAATTGATGGTGGCTCAATGTCTGTAACACAACGCTAATGGACTGCTGTCTACCAACAGGGTGAACCTACTTACAATGAGCTCCCGGTAGTATGGTTGGTTGGTTGGGGTTTTCCGTCCTGGCAACATCTAAGGTTATAGGTACCAACTCGTGACAGTGCGCCCTCATAGCTACTTTATAGTGCTGCCCTACTGGGAGACCAGGCCACCAGCAGCATGACCTGATATCCCACTCAGTCATATTATCCTGACACTGAGCCAACCAGTCTTTGCCCTATCATGATAATGCCAAGCGTCTGGCTAGCAAGCGACAAGTATCAATTTCATAAGTCATTGCTTTGACTCGGGAACCAAACTCCCGACCTTCCGAGCTCTACCGATTCGGCTACCGCGCCCCGTACTCACATAGTGTTGGCAACACTTTATTTATGTCGTGGGGGGGTGGGGGGAGAGGGGGTGATGCAAATGGGAAATATTGCGCCTAGAGCGGGAATCGAACCCACATCTCAAAACAATTATCAGAAACTCAATACCATCGGATCATGCAACTTTAGTAGTACATTGTGTAACTGCTGACGCCCCCCCCCCACACAACTTGAAATATCTCCAAAATTAGCTATTAATTTCACTGATCTAAAGAGAAGTAGATAGTAACCAGATATGTTTAATAAATAATTTACTCCAGCACCAAATATTAACTCTAGAGAAGTAGATTATATTATAATTATCAACCTAATATGTTTATCTAAATCAATAATTTAAACTCCCCACCAAATATGAACTATAGAGAAGTCAATAGTAACGACAAACCTAATACGTTTACTAAATTAATAACTTAATCCCACGACCTATTTTATTTTGTTGGTCCATTAGTTGTTTAAGCAGGGGAAATTTCAGTCATAGACGACTGGTCTTCCTCATTCCACTGCTGGTCGATAGAAAGCTCGAGCCTACACTTTTACTGACCCAAGGGATTTTTAACCTCCCACACCACATAGACATGGTATGAGAGTAACCGGCCCTTTGATGACGCTGTAAGTTATACACAGCGTTGGAAATCCAAATTGGCAGAGCTGGGGGCACATGGAATCAAACCGCCGACCCTCAGATTAGGAGTCTGACCTAGAAAAAAGTCAGACACTCTAACCACTCCGCCACAGAGAACGCCTATAATTAACTCAAACGAAATAGATAATAATCATCAACCTAATACTTTTATCTAAATAAATAATTTAACCCCCTTCAAATATTAACTATAAAGAAGTAGATAATAATGATAAACCAGCTATGTTTATCTAAAAAGTAATGGTAGCCATTCAAAAGAATCAGGCTTTACAACTTAAAAGTGCCGTGAGACTGAGAGACAAAGGCGCTATATCCAGACCCGATTTTCTCGCTAACCTCCTGTAGAAACTACCCAGTCGTCATTGTCACCAGTTTATACAAACCAATGCTTGGATTTGTGGCTGTGTACATAGGCTTTGAGGAAAACAATACAGACAAAGAGAAAGGAAGAGAGTAAAGTGTGAGCGAGAGTCCAGCTTTGCTTGCTTGGTTGCTTTTGGGGGGGTTCGTAACCTTACGATGGTTACCGGCTGCAAAACTGCAGCAATATAGAAAGGCCCCGATAAATCGGTCCAATCTTTGGTTGAAGATTAGTCTTCAGGTGGGATGGTTGTAGAAGCTGGGGATGTCTTTACAACATTCAAAACGGTGAAGCTTTGGGGCGGCCCCAAATCACTCCAGTCAGGCGGTGGCAGAGCACTCGTATCCAGTAACATTGCCAAGGGTTCAGGAGGAAGGAATGGGTAAACGTGGGTCCAGCAGGTTCCAGCAACAAGCACAAAGCGATAGAAACAATAAGGTACAGGGCCCCACCCAAGCAAACAACTCCATTGATCAGGGGGAGAAGTAAACCCAGGAGAAAAAAAAGGTAGAGTATAGGACAGAGTAATGAGGAGAGTTGAGTCAAAGGACCATGTCTCATTGCTCTATGGTGACCAGCCGGTGAGCCAAAGACACAGACAGAGTAAGAGTAGAAAGTGAAATGCTGGTGGGCTCCCCCTCCTGGAATTCTTTTCAGACATTATCAAGGAGGAGCATGGCCATCAGAGAGGAGATAGAGAGAGATGTAGACGAAGTGCGGTCCGGAGAGCAAGTGAGAGAGTCCAGCTCTCTGGTTTATTATATATAGTACATGGATTATTGGTATATGATCATGTCATTCACTTCAACCAATACTAGGGATAGGGATGCAGCATTCCCAGTTCCTCCAACAGGGACTCAGCATTTCTGGTTACCATGACGACCACCAGTGGTCTGCCCAGGACCAGAGCTGGTTGACCTGTGGCCACCACCTTGACCCCTTGTGTGCATTGACCCCTACCTCAGCAGAGAGCCAGGTCCTGAGTGCACTCACACAGACCTGCCAATCATCCCTATGTCTATAATTACCTGCCCTCAAGCATGGGCAAAGCCATATATATATACACACAACATACATATACATACACTCTGGCCCGGCCACACAGAATAATAATAATAGAGGATTTCCATTTCCCCCCTCTGCTGATTATCAGAATATTTTACACCAATATGCTTTACCTACACACCGTTGCCCTCCCAAGAACTACAACCATAAATCCTCTACCAATAATACTATATTGAACCATCGTTCACTCCCCCCCCTCCCCTCTTCCCTTCTCCTCCCTGGCCCTTCCACCTCCATCCCCTTCCCCCTACCTCTTTCCCCATCTCCACCCCTTCCCCTTTATCACCTCCCTCCCCCCGCCCCTTTCCCATTGCCCCTCCCATTCCCCCGACCCTTCCTCTACCCTCTACCGTCCTATCCCCCACTCACCCCCCTTCCCCCGTTCCCCTCCTTCCTTACGCCGCCTACGCCGGTGCACTAAATCAAAATAAAATAACCATCCAAATATGTATTACCCCCACAAATATACCAGGACAGCCCGATACCCCGAACTTATCGTCCAGCACGATAAGACCCGACCTGCGACCTGCGACCTGCGACCTGCGACCTGCGACTGGCTGCGTCCCTGTTGGAATCATGCACGGACCCCTTGTCTTCTGAGAATGACATCACACACTGACTCCTCCAGTATTCACCTACCAATCAGCGACAACAACCACATTTATATCCTTATAGTTGTGATACTTAAATGACCAGACATTGGCTTAGAGTAAGTTGTGGCGTTCTCTGTGGCGGAGTGGTTAGACTTAGAGTGTCTGACGTTTTTCTAGGTCAGACTCCTAATCTGAAGGTCGGTGGTTCGATTCCCATGCCTCCACCTCTGCCAATTTCGATTTCCACAGCTGTGGATAACTTACAGCGTCATTAAAGGCCAGTTGCTCTCATACCATGTCTATGTGGTGTGGGAGGTTAAAAATCCCCTGGGTCAGTAAAAGTGTAGACTCGGGCTTTCTATCGACAAACTGTCTAATGGTGAAAACAAGTCTATTCAGGCTTATCCATGATAGGCAGTATAAATCTTCAAGAAAAGTTGAATCTACCTCCTTCAATCGACCCTTTCCATTTACCTTTAATTAGTATGGGGTGGGGGGTGGGAGGTAGATGACATTCATGATCATGTGACGAGGGTATTTATCAATAGCCATAGTTATCAACTTCGTAAAACTTGATCGTGATGGGCATAAATAGCTATGCCATAGTCTTATCATGGCCATTAACTTAGGGCGGGGGGCACCACCAATGCGCCAAGGAGGAATAGATATATACAGTATATGTTCCCCTTGCATTTATACTCTTATAATGCATTATACATCACATATATATATTGATATATATATACATATATTATATGTGCTCTATAATCTAGTATGGAAATATAAACAAGGACACTATCCATCTTCAGTTCCCTATATAATAGTGTATTTGCTGTATGCTATCTAACTGACCCTATGTAATACAGTATTGGCCACACTGGCGCCACCTGTGAGTGGCTCTAACTAGTCTAAGCACTGTGTCTGGTCATTATCGCCTATAGACCCGTTTGGACGGTCACATTTTAAATATATAGCCATCCACTTGGTTAACTCGTTCCCGATGTTATATGGGTATATATATATAATTATATATATATATATATATATATATGTGTATATAAATATATATATGTATACATATATATATATATATATATATATATATATATTATCCATCAGCTTGGTTAACATGGTCCTGATGATATATGGGCATAACCATCAAATTGACTAACTTGATCTTGATACAATATGGGCACATATATCAATGCCATAGTCTCATCAACACCAACAACTTGGTTAACTTGATTCCTATATTATATGGGCATTTATACCACCCACATCCTACCGTTCAACACCCACCACTCACCTCCCAGTACCCATATCCCACCGCCCACCGCCCACCGCCCACTGCCCACCGCCCACCGCCCACCGCCCACCGCCCACCGTCAGTGTTCACCAGGGTTTGTTCTTGCTGACCCTTCTGGGCAATTGTGTGTGTGTGTGTGGCCGCGTGTTCCACTCTTCCCCCTGACCGTCCCCGTCCCCGGGCCGGCTGCCCGCCCGTCACGCCATGTCCTCCCGGGAACTCGCCCCGGAGCAAGGGCGTGGAGAGGCAGCCCTCACTCCCTCCCTGCCCCCGCCCCCCCTCCCCCCCACATCGCCCCTGGTGACAGCCGCGTGACAGCCGGCGTGACAGCAGCGCAACACGGCGCTGTCAACTAACACGGTCACGCCCATCTCCCGGGTCTCCCCTTTCCGGCTCACGTGACTTTGACCACGTGACGCGCGTCGGTCACGCGACATTTGTCGTGTGTACTGTGTTGCCTCTCTCCACCCCCATCCCACCACCACCCGTGCGCTGGCTGGAATCCCGTGCGGGAGGTCGTGGGTTCAAGCTTCGGTTGAGTTAAACCAATGACTTACAACATTGATAATATCTACCTGGCCTGGCGTTCTGCATTACCAGGTTAAGACAATGCCTGGTTTCGTATTATCTCTATCGATTATCATGTGTCTGAGTGGGATATCGGGGCATGGTGCTGACAGTGACAGTCCCAATCTTCCAAAGGATTGGTTGGTTGCTGGAGTTTTACGTCCTGGTAATATATAAGGTCATATCAGGACGGATACCAACTTGTGACTGTGTGCACCCATGTCAACTTTTATAGTGCTGCCCCACTGGGAAATCATGCCACCAGAACCATCACCCGATATCCCACTCAGTTACATTATCCTGATCCTGAGCAAACCAGGCCTTGCCCTATCCTAATAATGCTGAGCGCCTCGCTAGGAAGGAACACGTATCAATTCTTAAGTCATTGGTTTGACTCGATCAGGGTTCCATCCCGTGGGTTCGAATCCCATGATCTATCAAAATGGGAGACGGACGCTCAACCCCTTCAGTCATCCCGTCTGGTCGACTCTTCCAAAGGAACAGCACTGTAAAGTTCCCGTGAGTGCACACTGTCACAAGTCGATACCCATCCTGATATGACCTTAGATGATGCTAGGATGTAAACCCCTAACAAACAATCATTCCCATGCTTGGAGTAATTCGAGCTACTGCGCCTGATGTCTGCACTATAATAAATATTACATTTCCTTAATTTGATTGCGTCCTTGTTGATTTTGTGGGGTGAACCAACCGAACACCTGCGGTATTCGATTAAGGTTTTTTTTTCTGGGACAATATCCGGAGTTGCAACCACCACAGAATGAAGTCTGCCGTACATAATACGATATATTGTTTGCGTTTTGTGTCATACACCATACAATAATTTGACATTTGCTTGGCCTTAAAATGAAGTCTGACCTATACCATGCAATAATTTGATTGTTTTGGGGGCATAGAAATGCAAGTCTGTCATACACCATGGGATATATCATGTATCTGTATATTTACATATATATGTGTGTGATGTATGATGGATTATGCGAATATAATTCTCAACTTCTAATGGAGCTGACTCCCTGTGTTGCACTGATGGCGTCCCCATCGGCCTACTATTACTACTAGCTGATTACCTCGCTGAGCATTCTCTTTTTAATTAGTTATGGTATTATAGGCCAAATTTGCCAGAGAATATATGCTATATTCACTCGCTTGGCTTGTCACTATGTCAGTCTGCATTCCCTATAGTCAATATATATAGATATGGCAGTTCGTTGTTTTTCGGGGGATTTACTTCCTAGTAACATCAATGGTCATATCAGGATGGGTACTGACATGTGACAGTGTTCACTCAATGCAACTTTATAGTGCTGCCATGCTGGGAGATCAGCACCATGACCCGATAGTCTAGCCCATTTAGTCACACGATCCTGATACTGAGCTAACCAGTTCATGCCCTATCCTACTAATGCCAAGCACAAGGTTAGGTAGTGACAAGTATAAATTTAGTAAATCATTGGTTTGACTCAGCCATGATTCAAACACCCAACATTCTACATGTGAAGCCCCCATCCTGATATGACCTTAGATGTTGCTAGGACGTAAAATGACAAACAAATAAACAAACAACATGTGAAGCCTCTACTCTACCGATTCGGCCACCGCGTCTGATACATAATGTGTGTATATATATGTAGGAAATAAACATATAATCCCTTTCATGCCTTTATACTCACATAATGCTTATACATCACACACACACACACATATATATATATATATATATATATATATATATATATGTTGGAGGGGGCAGACCAACACAGAAACTAATAGGCGAATATAGTTAGTTTTAATTGGCTTATATCATCGCACTGTAACCATGACTCAACCAGAACCATATTTGGCTGGGCAACCTGCCCTACCCATAATAATAATTATACCAATAATAAGCGATCCAGGCTAATCAGACATAGTGTAGCATAAGCATCAAGACCATAACAATAACATAAGTGAAATAGCAATAATCAAGTTATAATACCTACAAATTTTTTTTTTTAGAACAGGACAGGAGCAGGTGTTGCCCGGTTGAGGTGAGCGAGGGAAAGGCCGAGGTGCTACAGGGAGGGGCCCGAGGAATGGTGGAGTGGTGGCGCCACCTGATGGATTCGAACCCCAAATGGTCAATAGTTACATGCCAACTTATGACAGGGGAACTCTGCACCCCTCCCTACACCAGTATATCCTAGATATACGTGTGTGTAGGAGGGGGCAGACGAATACTGAAACTAATAGGCGAATATAGTTAGTTTTATTTGGCTGATATCATCGCACCGTAACCATGACTCAACCGTAACCATATTTGGCTGGGCAACCCGCCATGGAAGCTCGTGACCCCAGCCACTCAACTAGTGTCCGCGAGGGCCTCCCTACACCAGTATATCCTAGATATTCGTGTGTATATAGTGGTCTGCACTGACCTCTCAGGCAAGGAGCCGCATAGACAGGTAGGCATGGGTAGTGTGTTGATATCAGGGAGCCTAGGTGGTGTAATGGTTAGCACACTGGCCTGGAATGCAAAGAGATGTGGGTTCGAGTCCGACTCTAGGCACAATATTTCCCATTTTCATGACCACCACGACACTGGTTGCCATGACCATGATCCTGTACAAGCTATGCGCTGTATAGTTGTTGAACCTACCCTGTGTATGTATGTAAGTGCATTGCCTGTATGTATGTAATTGTAAGCATTAAGAGACTTACAATTCCAGGGGGACAAGTGTAGCGCTCTCAGGCAAGGAGCCGCATAGACAGGTAGGCGTGGGTAGTGTGTTGATATCAGTGAGTCTAGGTGGTGTAATGGTTAGCACACTGGCCCAGAATGCAAACTCTGTCCCACTCTAGGCACAATATTTCCCATTTTCATATATATATATATATATATATATATATAATATATGAACAGGTTGGAGAGCTTACCTCGATCGGGCTATGGTGGTTACATACTTCCTTCGAGCCCCGGTTCAATTTCCAAGGTCGAATTTTATATAGGATTAGTTAGCAGGTTTAAAGATATGGTTATGGCACACTGAGTTTTGGGAAGTTTACATGTTGGAATACATCACTATAAAGCCAAAAATTACATCTAATTTCCTGGATATTCATAGGACATTTAGTTGGGACCGGATTGAGTAAATTAACAGTGAATATTACTATTATTAGGAAATAATTCAGTAGTTACAACACATGGCTACAGGACTGAACTGCCCATGTTATAACTGTGTTGGTATAGCCAAAAATCCCAAACAATAGAGGAACCTCCAGCCAACAATAGGGGTATATGCTGGTCTGTGGCCCACTCATATACTTCCACTTGCCACTGGGGGAGGTCCTGTGGGGACTGTTGTGCATCATGTAGATATATTATTTGCTACCAATATAGAATCATAATAAATAATTCACTGTGATATGCATTCTGATACACCATCACCACAAAGAAGCTGTACAACATTAAGAAAAACCTACCTTAAAAATATTGTATTGATTTATTTTATTGTTGTACGCATATATACATATATACACATATCCATAATCCACACACACGTCAAGCAGCTACACACTTATAGATTTTAAAACGATATGCAAGCCTCTCAGCTTTCCCAAGTTCCGAGCCTCCCTCCACCACATCCCACATATTTGAATAGAAGTAAAAAGTAATAAACAACATTAAAATAAATCAAATAAAAATGCCAACCACTCAGCAAATATATGTTTATATATGGATACAATACAACCCCGTTAAACCATGTTCGGCTAAACCAAATGATCAGTTAATCCTTACTTTTTTGGGTGGGCCGCAAAATACTACCATTCATCATATAAAAAAGTTGGTTAAACCAAAGTCATTTAATCTAAATTATCAGTTAGTCGAGACTGCTGGTCTGGTAAATTCGGGACGGGTAAAGTTGTGCCGGCTAAAGTCGGGTCTGGTAAAGTTTGGGTTTCTGTAAAGTCGGGTCCGGTAAAGTCGGGTCCGGTAAAGTCGGATCGGGTAAAGTCGGGTCCGGTAAAGTCGGGTCCGGTAAAGTCAGGTCCGGTAAAGTCGGGTCCGGTAAAGTCGGGTCTGGTAAAGTCGGGTCTGGTAAAGTTGGGTCCGGTAAAGTCAGGTCGGATAAAGTCAGGTCGAGCAAAAGAGAGTCGGGCAAAGGAGAGTCGGGTAAAGTAGAGTCGGGTAAAGTCAGGTCGGGTAAAGTCAGGTCGAGTAACGTCAAGTATTATTGCCATTTTTATCATTATATATTTGTTATTATTATGGTTGGGGGGGGGGGGGGGGGGGGGGTGGTGTGTGGGTGGTGTGGGGGGGGGGGGGGGGGCGGGGGGAGGGGGGCGGTTGGCGCGGGTGGGGCGGGGGTGTTATTATCATTATTATTGTCATTTATTATTACCGTATTATTATTGGCATCATTTTTAGATTTACATATACATGTGTATGCATAAAAATATACATATACCTAGTTGTATATGCATATATAAATATTACATATGCACCTATGTGTATATATGTCTATATATACATGCATTCACATCTACATATATGTATACATATATACATATGGAGACCTATATATGTGACTACATAATTATATATGTGAATACATACTCTATTTAGAGATGACTGCATCACATATTGTAGAGTGGTCCTCCATTTGTCACTGGTAAGTTAACCCATGTGTAGTCTGTTTCACTCTCACTATCTCAGACTTATTGCAAGGGGCCTAAGCTCTGACACTTTAACACTCAGATTTTAACCAAAAACTGCCAAGGAAAGCTTTCACACCTCAGGTTGCCAATGGTTCTCTGGGCTGCACCTTCACTGGCAGCTGAGCTCACTGAGTGTGAATGTGTCAGAGCTTATGCCCTTGGAATAGGTGTGACAGTGGATTGGATTTGGTTTATAAGGGTCTGTGCCACAGTGCACTGCACACATATTTCTGAAGGCACACACTACACAACAGTCAACTTGCTACTTGCAAATGGATTACCATTGTGAAGGATCTGGCACAGTCATCCTTACATTTAGGAACACTGGTAAGTTATTCTTCACCTGATATTGCAATATTATGTATATATTATATATAATACATACATATGTATGTGTATATATGCATATATACATATAGCTTTAAAAGTATGTGTATGTGTACATGTACATGCATAATCAAAAATAAAATAAATAAAATATAAATGGAATATTATTTAGGGTAATGGCAGTGTTTGGTTAAAATCTGAGTGTGAAAGTGTCAGAGCTTAGGCCCCTTGCATTGTTGCAATAAGTCTGGATAGTGACACAGACTACATATGGATTAACTTAGCAGTGACAAATGGAGGACCACTCTAAGAATGTGATGCAGTCATCTCTAAATACAATATGTATTTATATGCATATATATATAGTCATGTATATATGTCTGCATATGTATATATATAGATGTATATAAATATGTATATATATGTATATGTATGTTAATATATATGTATATGTATGTATGTATATGTATGTACATATATGTATATGTATAACATTTATAATAGGCATAGGGGGTTTATGTTTCGGGGGGGGGGGGGGAGGCAGCCGATTGGCGCCGGGAATCCTGGCTTCCCGGCGTCGAGACTCCCGGCACCAGGCCTCAATTCAAATAATATAAATATAAATAAAATGTGATAACCAACAATAAAATAAATGAAATATAAATGCAATAATATACAGGGTAATTTTTTATTAATATTACTGTACCAGCAAGAAATGCCATATTCGTGGGGATTATGCATCAGATAATGTTATGTGTATGTATGTATATGTATGTATGTATATGTATGTATATGTATATTCATTCATTCAATTCTTTATTTCAGACTCAGGACTATGGTAGTTACATAATTGGGTCCATAGTAGGTAGATATAAAAATTTATGTGAATAGGATATAAGTAATAGTATGAATACTACCATACTAACCAATATCAAAATGTTGGTCTACATACAGTAGTTTGTACCAATGCCTCCATATGGCAGACATAAATCTGAGATCACTCTCTTCTATTTTATATGTATGTATGTATATGTATGCATATGTATATAAAAAGTGATAACCAACAATAAAATTAATCAAATACAATAATATTTAAGGTAGGTTTTTCTTAATGTTGTACCAGCAAGACAAGCCATCTTTGTAGTGAGTATGCATCAGATGCATAATCACAGTGAATTATTTATTATGCATATATATATTGGTATGCAAAAAAATATATCTAAATGATGTACAACAGTCCCCACAGGATCTCCTCCCCAAGTGGCAAGTAGAAGTATATGAGTGTGCCACAGACCAGCATATACCCCCATGGTTGACTGGAGGTGGCCTATTGTTTGGGATTTACTGCTATACCAACACAGCACTATCATGGGCAGTTCTGGCCTGTAGCCATTTGTTGTAACTACTGAATTATTTCCTGTTAATTTACTCAATCCGGTCCCAACTAAATGGCCTAGGAATATCTAGGAAATTAGATATAATTTTTGGCTTTCTAGAGATGTGATAACTTCCCAAAACTCAGTGTGCCATAATCATATTTTTGAACCTGCTACCTAATGCTATACAACAATCGACCTTGGAAATTGAACCGGGACTCGAATGAGGTATTTAAGCACCATAGCCCGATCGAGGGAAGCTCTCCAACCTTTATATGTAGACATTAATTATATTTTGCAGATTTTAAAGAATGGTGGATGACAGCCGTTGCTGTAATAAATGCTCATCTCAAGATCCTTGCTACCTGCATCCAAGCTCCATATCGAGCAATAATGGCTTATTATTGTATAGAGGGGGTGTAATGACGTCACAAGACAACTTTCAGTGGCCATATTGGATTACATACAGAAGGCTTGCAACTGCATACCCTGTGCTTATTTACTGATTTGTTGGTTTATTTGTCACTGTTTTGAGCAGTTTGGCCTCAGAAGTTGTTGCTAAAGTGCTGTAAGTAAACACATTCGATGTAAACTGCCCACAACCTCCCAGAACACAAGAAAACTCTGTTTGACTGCATCTGCATGCATTTACAACATGGCTAGGTAGGATGCTCATAATCCAAGATGGCTAGCCGCTGACCGCTGACTGCTGAGTGATGACGTCACCTGCACTCCATCTATTGGGAAACACTGACCAGCTTGCTGTTGTAGATCTCTCCGTTGTAGCACATCCATAGATGGGGCAGGGCCTGAATGTGCAGTGGCTGCATGCCGAGCACCTCATCCATTATGGCGAGTTGGTGGAACCCGAAGCAGGAGTTGTATGGATTTACTGTCATAAAGTGGAATGCATCTGGCCCACGGTGTGCGATCGTCATGCACCCGTTGCATTTTGACAAGACCAACTTCTCCAGTCCAAAGATGGCCCATATCCCACACATGATTTCAAATGTGTAGTGGTAATATGGTGAACCTTGAATGAAGTTAAGTAAACCATTTTCTGAATCATATTTGCCATGGCAGGTTCAGTAGGTATGTAGGCCTATATTTAACATGGTTTTTCATTACGGTTGACATAGGTTTGTAACAGTTACACAAACTATATGGGTCACTCTCCTGAAAACTGGCCAGAAGTGTCACATGGAGAGTTAAAAACTAATATTTAAATTTTTTAGATTTTTTGGTTGCAAATGAAAGCTGGAAATATCCCCTTTACATCTATGTAAAATATAAATTGATGAGATAAAAAATATAGGTGTAGTCCATGATTAAGCTATGTCTTATGGCAGTATAACATGTCTGTCACACGTGTAACACATGTTTAGGATACCACACAGTCTGCTTAATAAAAATCTAAGCAGAATTAAATAATATCATACTTAGAAGCATATTAATCATGGCATAATATACAGAAATATGTAGTGCTTATATTGATAAAAAAAAACACTAATTCCCAGCCATGCTTTATTCACTGAATAATTAGTGTACAGTATAGGTGTGCAGTATGTGTTTGGTGGTGTAGGTGTGTGGTGTAGGAAGCTAGTAGGCAGGTAGGGGCCGAGTGTCCGAGTCCCCAATTTAAATAAGTTAAAATATAGTCATGATAAAGTTACAAGTAGTGTCACTAAAAATATTTATTAAAGCACATATATGTCAATTACTATCTCGGGTTAATGATTAAAGACATTAGCATCTGCTCGCTTTGGTGCAGGCTGGTCTCCTCTGTTAGGAGCTTCACTGTGTTAGGCATATAGATAATTAAAAATCTTTGAAATTCACCGATTTATAAAGCAACCTGTATCCAGAATTTGACCATAATACATGTTAGTCCACTGTTCTCGGTTGTTGTGTTTTGGATTATGTGTGTATATACATAAAATATATATATATGTTGTGGGGGTGATGAAAATGGGAAATATTGCGCCTAGAGCGGGACTCGAACCCACATCTCTTTGCATTCCGGGCCAGTGTGCTAACCATTACACCACCTATGCTCCTGGATATCAACACACTACCCACGCCTACCTGTCTATGTGGTTACTTGCCTGAGAGGTCAGTGCAAACTACTATACTCGTCCCCCTGGAATTGTAAGTCTTTTAATGCTTACAATTAGATACAGGCAATGCACTAACACAGACATACACAGGGTGGGTTTAACAACCATACAACGCATAGCTTGTACAGGATCATGGTCACATCAACCAGTGTCGTGGTGGTGATGAAAATGGGAAATATTGCGCATAGAGCGGGACTCGAACCCACATCCCTTTCCATTCCGGGTCAGTGTGCTAACCATTACACCACCTAGGCTCCCTGAGAAATTACAATGGTGCCCCCCCCCGCCCCCCCAGCATATGGCATACCAGGCGACTGTCCAAGTTTCGGATACCTTCAGCCAGTTCTGCAAATACCACAAGGAGACGCGGGCAGGCTTTGATCAAGGAGTGCTATTTTACTTAAAGTTGCATAGTCTGATGGTTTTGAGTTTCTGCCATTTTTCTGAGATAAAGATGTTAATTTGATTGCTATAATATATCTGACTTTAGTTTGAACTAACTTTCATTTAAAATGGCAACCTTTTGAGATATTTGGAGTTAAAATGTGGAAAATTAATTTAGGCAAGCATGCCAAAACTCTGACACCATAGGCTTCTGCAGTAACCGGTCCTTCTTCTTCTTCTTTTCATTCGCCTTCAATTACACTTGGAGCCCAGTTCTCATAATAAAATTGACAGTCCTCTGTAGCACATCTGCAGCCCCGTACAGCTTCTCCTGCAAGTCAGTGGGAGCTGGCCATATCTCTTCCCTCAGTGAGTGATGGTTCAAGCAGCTCTGTAGGATATGCTCAGCAGTCTGATCTTCCTCTCCACAGGGGCAGAGGGCAGATGGTACTACACGGAAGTATCTGTGCAGGTGACTGTTAAGCCTGTTATTCCCAGTCCTAAGGCGGAAGATGATCACTTGATGTTGTCTTGACCGGTTCTATTACATTGATTCAGTAGTACCTTCTATGTGGCCACAGATGCTTAATAAGTGAATCAGTATCTAAGTTAGGTATGTAGAAATCACAATTAGATAATTGTCTCACTTTAAAAAATGTGATGCTTCATCAGACTATGCAGCTTTAAATCAAGCAAACTTTATGATGAGTTGAAGTATATAAAAAGCTGTAGAAAACCAGGACTATCTTTCCTAAAGCAGAACGTCTGGCCAACCTAGTACTGCAATGAGGGACTAACTCTAATGCCCGGCACACACCTCCCGTATACGACCTAAAACTGCCCGTTTCATGATTAAGTTTTAGTTTTAGTCGTTAGGTGTGCGCCCCCATAGCACACCAGAGCATTGCGATTCGCCACTTAAAACTGAGTTTTAGTGCTTAAAACGCGAATCGCAAGACATTCGAAAAATGAATCGGTCAGTTTTACGTCGCGAAACGGGACGGTCAGGTTGTGAAACGCAGTCAGTTTTAGCACGTGAATCGTATACGGGAGGTGTGTGCCGGGCATAACTGTATCCACTAATACCCCAGTCACACTATGCTTGCGACCACCTTACGACAACTTTGCAACCAGAAAAAGGGGTTGGTCACAAAGAGGTCGCAAATGGTCACAAGCAGTCGAAAAGTGGTCACAAAGTGATCCTCAATGGTTGCCGACCTCCTTGCGACCATTTTGGTGACAAGGAGGTTTCAGCTGCTGCAACAAAAATCTCCTTGCAACTAAAATGGTAACCCAGAGGTCAACGACCATCTTCATCGGTTGCAGGGCGGTTGCTGGTGACTGTTTTTTTTCTCTCACAAAGTAGTAGTCGCAAGCTGTAGTGTGACTGGGGCTTAAAATAGGTAAAAATACAGCAACATAATTTAACCATTCTAAAACGACTTCAATCTCCAGTAATTCTGCTTTGTTTCAAATAAAAATGATATCAGGTGAATGCCTGTTCTTTTGTCTTTTAGGGTTTTCAATTTTTTAATTAACATGATGAAATAAATTAGAGTCAATGGACACTTGTTTGAGTGTACGATCAGCAGCTCTGTGCCATTCTGTTTGCATCCAAGTCTTAGCCACTCCCTTCCCTAAAATTGTTACCTTGCTGAGTATGGTCACCTGAGCTAAAAATAACCACCAATGAAAGATAGAGAAGAAACTGGGCTTCATTAGCCTTTCAAGCATGGCTGTCTTTGAGTGGGAAATTTGATTGAACAGAAGGAGAGAAAACATTCAGATGCTCATTCTCCTTGAAAATTAATCATGATCGTCCTGAAAATTATATCATCAGAAAGCTCAAGTTTTCCTCTACCTAATCAGAACAATATTTGGTTGAGATTTATATCATACTCGGCAAGGTTGGTCTGAGAAATCGGAGCGACGAACATGGTGTTGATTGAAGCTTCTGTTTCAGCAGAAAAAGCTTGATGTGGCACCCATCAACGATGACTTTAGGGTATGAAAGGTGCGAGACATTGAAAACATTTCTGAAGCCTATTGTCGCCCGAGGGAATCTGTTTAATCATCTTAATAAAGTTAATCTATTTGCAACCTAGACTTGTAGTCAAGTATCAATGACTATAAAAGTGAACTTCAATTTTTGCCTCATATTAATTTAAAACATGTATGATCATATGCAGCTTTTGATTCCGATTATTTTGGAATAACAAAAAGAGTGATAGTGTAAATAGAACAGAAGTTATGATATTTCAAAGAATGTATCACTAACCCTGATGATGTTCAGAACATATTAAGGAATTTAGCAAGTTTAGCATTAAATATCTGACAGAATTTCAAAGTTAATGGTCTGGACAAAAATGGAGCCTGTTATTTGTGCTATAGAGAATGAGATTCTTTAATATTGGACAAATTATACGCAACATACCTTTTGTGTTGGGGCCTTAAAAACCTAGATTTCCCTAATTTGGAAATGTGCACACAAAAAATGAATCTTTAAAACCTCATAATGTCGGAACTATTCAAGAGATCTATATACATTTTACATCACTGGAATCGGATTTAAAAGATCTATAGACCTCAATCAATCAATCAATAGTTCCGTCGTCTAGTCGAGGGTTGTATGCAATGGTTCTCCACTTGTCTCGATGGTGTGCTGTTCTGATAGACTGTGAATAATTCAAGCCTGTCCACTGTGAAATATTTGTAAACCATGATGTTCTTGGTATCCCTCTCCCTCTGCTGCCCTTCACCTTCCCTTCCAACAATGTACGCTATATTGAACTCTGATGAATGATGTGGCCAAAATAAATAAGTTTCTTTGTCTGTATAGTGGCAAACAAGCTTTTCTTATTTTTAATTTTTCTGAGAACTTCTTTGTTGGTGATCTTCTTTGTCCATGATATTTTCATCATCCTTCGATAAGTCCACATCTCAAATGCTGCTAAACGTTTGTACATTTTCTTAGAGATTGTCCATGTCTCAGCCCCATACATTAGAGTAGACCACACATAACACTGAAGAATACGCTTCCTTGTTTGTATTAATATCTTACTTACTATAGACCTATATAATTTTAAACATGAAACATTAAAATAAAAAATCACTTTGGAGTACCTACTTTGAGAGGAATGTCGGTGACCAGCGTGTAGGAAGGTATTGTTGCGCCTGATGCTTCTGGCTTCTTTTTGTAAACAAGCTGTCACAGTGTACAATGTTGGTCCCTATATAGCAAGAATATGCCTATTATTAGACCACAGATCGTGTGACTCCCGTCGGTGGTGCATGCTGGTAGAGTATAACCCCGTTAAACCAAACTTGAAGGGAACCTAGAAATTTGTTTGGGTTAACCGATCATTGTGTTAACTAGCGGTATTTTACACGCTAGAATCTTTATAGGAAATAGAACCCTAACTTCTGTGTGTGGAGGCCGGAAAGCACTAATGTATGATATTACTCAAGCGATGATCCGCTTACTGTATCTGCTTACTATATCTGCTTACTATATCTGCTTAAAGAAATATCAACCCAACAGAAATTAAGTGTGGTAAAGTCTAGTAGGGAGGGGTGGCTGGCTCCTCCTGCTGTGCTGTCTCCAGGTCATCTGCCTGCCACACCCCCTGCCCAGCTCTTTTATTCAGATGGAAAACATTCAAAATACAGGTACACAGTTGCTGGGAGTCTCCTCAGTCAGAGACAGTAACATGGCATTTCATTGGTTGAACTCCTCCAGTCAGTGGTGGGGGAGGCAGGGTGGGAGTGGGTGGACCCCCACCACTCCCACCAGCCCCCTCCCCCCATCTAGGTAAGGGGTGGGGGGACAACCCACCCACCCCAAGTCAGATACATATTTTTCCATCAAGTTCACCAATTACACTTATATGGGAATATCAACCCTGTTTATATTTACATAACACCCGTGGTCACCAGTCCCTTAGATTGGGACAACTCCAAAATAGTAGGAGTTTCTACATGCCTTACTTTGAGAATTACATATTTTATCATCTTTAGTTCAGCAAACTGCCACTAGGTGGGGCAGGGAGGGCTCACCACACACACACACACACACTCCACCTCCCACCTGACACCTGGCTTTGGCAGGTCCTGAAAACACTCACACACACACACACAGCTACAGCCCCCATGCATTGTCACCTGTGTGCTAACACTCCCTCAGATACTGGCATCTGTAAATCATACCATAACAGGCACACAGAACTTAATTCTTGACTTAATTATTATACCCATTCTGTGGCATTCTTCACAGACTATTTGTCTGGGTGAAGAAAACAGTCTGCATCAACTGTATATGCTGCCCTTAGTTTCAGCGTTTACCTCCTTTCATACAATATATAATACTAACAGACTTCAATTCAGTAATACATGTAAATATACCAATACAGTAATAATTTTCCAGAGTTCTTATCTCAAGTGGTTATATTTGATGTAGAACCTTAGAACAATCTGATATTAATTATCACTTTACTTAATATACATAATCTACCATGGTTTCACAACTTGGTTTGAATATTATGCATATGTATTTACCCACATGATAGAAGGAATTAGGTATTATTAGAGAGGTTTTATAGTGGTACTTATATAATTGGAATATTATTATAATGACTTTATAGAAATAACTGGATGATTTAAATATGATTAAAACAGTTTTCTTAATGCTTCACATATGAGTTTTATGAAAAGGAGATATTTTAGAATTTATTTGAACTATTATTTATGAACCAGACCTAAAAAGTAGGAATATTTTACAATTGGTTTAAACAAGCTTTGGCTTGACTTTGACTTTGAGTAAGTCTGTATTGCACATGTAAGATAATATGTATGTGGACACTTTGATTATTGTTTTTTATGTATATACCATATAACCCCGTTAAACCAAAGACCCTATAATACTAAGACAGCTCACTGAGCCTGTACTGTGTAATCAAAATGATCAAACCCACCACTTGGTGTGCTGGCTGTTCTCCTGGTTAAACAGGTGCTATATTATATGTATAAATGTATATATGAATGTCAAAGATGTGTGATGATGGCGATGCTGATGATGATGCTGATGATAATGTGTATTTGTTCATAGCAATTTCATATTGATGTGTATTTATACTTACCTAACTCATGTATAATATAATTGTATGTGTTTACATGTGAAACACCAACCAGCACCTGGGCTGATCAAACCCACCACAAGGTGGCACTGCGAAATTTACATTACCATGGGAGAGATAGGGAGTGAGCCGTCTAATGGCCCTGTCACACTACGACGTAACGACGTCGGCGTAGGGAGAAGGTGAAGAACGTTGAACTTCTCGGCATGGTATGCAAATTTGGGCACAAGTTGAAGGTGGATGCAGCGTAGTTGACGAGAGCGTAACGTCGGTAAAGCGTAGTGATACTGTCATTCAACGAGAGAGGACAACTTCATTACGTTCACGGAACGTTATGAATGTTATTCCAGCGCCAGAACTACGTTACATGATGGTGAAATGTTGAACGTACATTGAACGTAATTTGAACGTACGTTCTCCTGATGTTCTCCTGACATTCCCATTATGCTGTGTGGACGTTTCCACTGGGTTTAATGTGGGTCAACGTAGTGGAACGTAGTTGAACGTAGTGAGCAGCGTTTGACTAACGTCCATTTAACGTCATTGACGTTCGCCGAACGTGCATAGAATGTACGGCGAACGTAAACCCTTACGTTAGATTTACGTCAAAAGTTTTGAACAGGTTCAAAACTTTGATGCGCGCCGATGTCACACGACGTAATGTGACGTAGCTCGACGTCAGTCTAACATCATTCTGACGTCATCATAACGTAACCCAACGTACGTCAACGTAATGACGAAACGTGATCACGTTAGCCTTACGTTTGCTCGTTATGTCAGGATAGGACAATGACTGGAAAGCTCAGTGTCAGGATAATGTGACTGAACCGAAAATTGGGTCATGGACCCAGTGACTTCGCCTCCCAGTGGGGCAACACCATAAAGTCGTCATGATTGCCCACTTTCACAATTCGGTACCCATCCTGAAATGACCTTAGATGTTGCCAGGATGGTCATTTAATGCTTACAATTACATACATACACGCAATGCACTTACAAGTTACATATAAATACCATGGGTAGGTTCAACAACTATACAGCGTGTTACTTATACAGGATCCTGGTTATGGCACGAATGTCATTGGGGGTGATGAAAATGGGAAATATTGCGCCTAGAGCGGGAGTCAGACCCACATCTCTTACATTCCGGGCCAGTGTGCTAACCATTACAACACCTAGGCTCCCTGATGTCACCACACTACCCACGCCTACCTGTCTATTTGGCTCCTTGCCTGAGAGGTCAGCATACAAATATTCTATTAAATGTACTTTCTATTCCCTTCTATGGAACAATAAATGCTCAATAAGTGCAATCATTGTCTAAGTTGGACATGTATAGGTACAGTAACACCTCTCTAAATTGACCAACCATGGGCCCGACTTTTAAGTGGTCCATTGCGGGAGGCGGTCAGTGTAGGGGGTTACAATATCCTTACAATGGTATTGTTGGGACGCACATAAAGCGATCGGTATAGGGGAGTGGTCGATCTGTGGAGGTGGTCGGTTAGAGAGGTTTTACTGTACAGTAACACCTCTCTAAATCAGCCGACCATGGAACCCACTTTAAGTGGTCTATTTAGGGAGGTGGTCGGTGTAGGGAGTTAGAATATCCTTACAATGGTATTGTTGGGATGCACATGAAGCGATCGGTATAGGGGAATGGTCGATCTGTGGAGGTGGTCGGTTAGAGAGATATTACTGTACAGTAACACCTCTCTAGATCGACCGACCATGGGACCGATTTCAAGTGGTCCATTTAGGGAGGTGGTCGGTGTAGGCGGTTAGAATATCCTTACAATGGTATTGTTGGGACCCACATACAGCGATCGGTATAGGGGAGTGGTCGATCTGTGGAGGTGGTCGGTTAGAGAGGTGTTACTGTACAGTAACACCTCTCTAAATCGGCCGACCATCGGCCCGACTTTAAGTGGTTCATTTAGGGAGGTGGTCGTTTTAGGAAGTTAGAATATCTTTATTGTTGGGACCCACATAAAGCGATTAGTATAGGAAAGTGGTCGATCTGTGGAGGTGGTCGGTTGGAGAGGTTTTACTGTAATGTGTTTTGGGTTAGAAAGGTTTATGCTTTCGTTGGGCTATGCAACTTTAAGCTAGTTATTCTGGGCGGCATGACAGGTCTCCACAGACAACCACCACCAGGTTACCATGGAGATCGCCCCGTTTTCCCACACTGCTTTAAAATCAGGGTCACCCACTTCTTATTTCCAGAACTAGCGTAGTTTCTGGTGAAGAATACACTTGTTTAAACACACTTACTTATCTACAGTTGATTCTACATCCAGCTTAGATACTGATGCAGTCATTGTAGTGTGTATCACTATACACAAGGGAATACAAACCAAATCAATTTCACAGAACCTGTCACTGTTGTAGCCTGTGGTGTCCATTATTTCAATGTACATTAATTTAGCAAGTTTTCACTTAAGATATACCCCAAGTTAGTAAAGTAATATCATCATCATCATCATCATCATGCTCTCGGTCGCGATGCGACAAAGACTGCTTTCATTACTTGACTGCCGCTCTCCATTTAGCTCTCTGCTGTGAGAGTTGCGTCCATGAGTCGGTCTTAATGTCTCTCAGCTTCAGGTTTCTCTTGATGGTATCCTTGAACCGGAGACGAGGGCGCCCTCTCTTTCTGTAGTAATATACATTATAGCAAACTAAATCTATTTCTCCGAACAGATAGGGATCATCAGATCAGGCAACATTACAATAAAATAAAATTAACAAACTCACAGGACACCAAAGCACTTACTCGAAACTCAATTTGAAATCCATAAACAAATGCTTCTTGATGCTCAAGCTGCAGTATGGACGTATTTCCCACTCATCGGGTCTGGCCAAAACCATCTTGCAAGGCACAGTGAAAGGGGGATGAAAACAATACGGACCAAGGAAGAGGTGGCAAGGCAACATCAGGGAATGGACACGCCTGGAGTTTTGCAAGTCCCAGAGGGCAGCGCAGAACAGGGAAAATGGAGAAGAAAATGGTTGCAAATTCATCTGTGATGCCCTTATGACCCTCGCAGTTAAGGGGTTGATGTTTTTAATAAATATTGTACTTTACATATGTATGTGATGTATAATGTATTATGCGAGTATAAAAAAGATAGCTAAGGGAATAATACTTATTATTATTGTCATTCTCCATAGACCCCTTTCAATGTTTATAAACATCGTGTATGCGCATGCAGCTTGGCTGCAGAACGAAGGCACACTGCCATTGAGTTTGCCGATATGCGCAGTGAAAAACGTCAGAAATATTTAACTTTTTCTCTATGAAGATTGCTCACGGCCATTGACAATGCATTAAGTTTGCCAGTATGTGCAGTGCAAAACGTCAGTTTTATTCAAAATTGGTCGTAATGCTCACATTGCGTTTGATGCGAGGGAAGGAAGAGACCCTCCCCCCGCCCGCTCCCTGCCGTCGCGCAGCTTTCCCACCTCCCTTGTCATCCGCCCCTCAGCTTTCTCTCACCCTGTCGCCCTGCCCCTCTGCCGCCCTCGCCCGCCGCTTTCTCACCTGCCCCCTCGCCTTTCAGCTCCCTCCCTTATAAGGCCGCCTGCCGGCCTCCCTCAGGCACTCGCCCTCCAGCCGTCATCCCTGCACCCCCGCTTTCTTCTCCACCCACCCACCCAACTCTCTTCTACTGTTCCTCTCTATACTCTCCTCCTGTGGTGGAGGGCTCCTCGCCGCCCCTCCCCTGAACACTAAGCTCCCCGAGCTCCTCCTCCCTAGCTTAAGTTATACGGTTCGCTCCTTCTGATCTCTTTTTCTAACCTCCTCTGTTACTGTACATTGCTCCTCATGAGCTGTTTGTTTAATCTCCTGTATAGCTTGCTGTTGTGAGGCGTACCAATAAACGCCTCTTTTTCTCCATCCCTGCCTTGCCTTCTTCCTTTTCGCGCATCAATAGAAATCCAGAACCCTAACCTTATCAATTTAATATAATCTTTTTGTTAATCATGTTTTCTATATGTGTTCCAAGCGGTTTGTGTCTAGGTGGTGTGGTTTTAGAGATATTTAACTTTCGCTGTATGAAGATTGCTCATAGCCACTGAGTTTCCAGTGTGACAGTGTGTTGTCCTGCAGCCAAAAGGCGCGCGCACTGACCTAGATACCTATCCTGACGTCATATGAAATAGGTCTATAAGATAAAACCCTTTACCGGTGGCGCTATCTCTCCCACCTCACCTCCCCCAGATGTTGGCCAGTGTCAGTCGCACTGGAGGATTCCAGTGGGCGAGTGACAGTATTCGCGGCACTGGTAGGGGTTGGGGGTGGTGGCGCCATCTGTCCCAACAGTGAAAGGGGGTGGATGGTCACCCATAAAGTAGCACACAACATAAGGGTGACCAATATAGGGAATCTTCCCACCCGTGCCTTTATACTCGAATAATTCTTATACATCACATAAATTACTTCCTGTCTTTATATGTAGAAGTATGTAGTGTCCTTCACCCCAATCCTAGTATGATCAGGGGCCCCACTCCTGTGTACGTGGTCACCAACTTTCAGTTGATTACGATTGTTGCTAGAAGTATTGGAATTAATCCCATTCGATTTATGGGTCAAACAAATATTTATATTATATATATATATAATACCGTGAGAGTCAAACGGATATGTATATATATAGTATATAGTATATATAGTACATATAGTATTATATTATATATAGTATACAGAGTACATATAGTATATATAGTATGCATAGTATATATATCATATATATAGTTGATTAAATATAGTACCCCAGTATATGTGATATATAAGCATTATGCGAATATATAGGCAGAGAAGGGAGTTATTATTACTATTCTATTTGTTACTCCTATTCGGTGTATAATTTGGTACGGAGTAGCTCCCTCCCACGTGACCCCTGGTGCCATCACCGCCAGCTTTCTTAACCACGGACGCACAACACTGTCATTTGTGCCCAGGAATGGCTTTTGATAGGCTACGGCTTAATATTCCCTATGCCAGAGAAAAAATCATCTCCACCCACTTCTTCCCTTCCTTCCTTTGTTGTCCTGTACCCGGTGTAGGACGTTCAAAACACTACGCCGTTCAAAACACTATGGTAGTGTTTTGAACTTAGGTTGAAAACACTACTGTTAAGTTCAAAACACTACCCCTATGTACATTCAAAACACTACCCAAGTTCAAAACACTACAAGCTGACCCTGCTGCGGCATTTGAAGCACGTATTAGTATACACTGATACTGATAGAGCTGCGGCGTGTGCGCCACGTATTATGCTGATGGTGCTGCAGTGTGTGCGCCACGTGTTAGTATACGCTGATAGCGCTGCGGCGTGTGCGCCACGTTTTAGTATACGCTGATGGTGCTGCGGTGTATGCACCACAAATTGATACTTGTCGCTTTCCTAGCATGGCGTTTGGCATTAATAGGATAGTCAGTACCCATCCTGATATGACCTTCCATGTTGCTAGGATGTAAAACAATAACCACTAAAAACAACCCCTACTGCCCCACCTTACTACATACTGCCCTGTAGTGTTTTGAACTTAAAGGTAGTGTTTTGAACTTGAGAATAGTGTTTTGAGCGTGGCCACAGTAGTGTTTTGAACCTACCTTCAGCTAGGTTGAAAACACTACCATAGTGTTTTGAACCTAGGTTGAAAACACTACTGTAGTGTTTTTGTGGGGTAGTGTTTTGAACTTACTACACCGACCTTCATATATGATATATATATAGTATATATACTCCATATATACGGATAGTGATAAGCTTGTTATCGCATGTAATAATATCTGGAGTGGGTGGCACTACCCCCCCCCCTCCCCCCGGTGGGAGGGGGGTACCAGCATGCACCTCTCCGCCTCCTGCGCGGGTCCTCTCCTCCACTAGCTCGGAGGCATTTTATATAGTATATAAGATATATATATATCAGACGGGATGGCTGAATGAGTTAGAGCGTCCGTCTCCCGTGCTAGTAGATCGTGGGGTCGTGGGTTCGAACCATGGTCGTGTCAAACCAATGACTTAAAAATTAATACTTGTTGCTTCCTAGCCAGGCGCTTGGCATTATTAGGATGGGGCAAGGACTGGTGTGATCAGTGTCAGGATAATGTGACTGAGTGGCAAACCAGGTCATGGTGCCAGCGGCCTGGTTTCCCAGTGGGACAGCACTATTCAGTTGCCATGAGTGCGCACTGTCACAAGTCGGTACCCGTCCTGATATGACCTTAGATGTTACTAGGACATAAAACAACAACACCAAACAAACAACAAACAGATATATATATATATTATTATAAAGTAGGGCTATGTAAGAAGGGAAGGATAGAGACGAGTGTTGGGTCGGACACTTTTATTGAGCATCTAGGGCATAGCACAATAAACAGGCATACCGGTAAAAGTTTGAAATCAGGTAGGAGACTGACTGCCCGGTGAGGCAAACGCCCGGTGGTGGCACTCGCAGCCGGCAACCAGGGGCAAAGACCGGGCAGGTCAACGATTGGACAATAATATATGTAAGGAAAGTAGAAGAATAATAAATAATAATGATACTCCGCCTATTTATATCTGCATAATTAATTATACATCCCATACTAAAACCTTTAATTTTCTTGAAATTGTATTTTTTTGTACCGGAAGTTGCTGCGAAATGGTTTCACAACAAGCAGCATAATGAAATCAAAACAAAGAAACGGAAATTGCTCGCCTTGTAAAAGAACACACCGCTCGGTGAAATCCCAGATTGAAAAATGACGTAACCTATTTCTGGCAATGACCATCTGCTTTACCCCTCTCCAGTGTGACATTATAAAGACACATTGGCTTGACCTAATTCTGGAGACAACCACCTGCTTTAACCCTCTCCCCATATGACATTTCATAAGCCGTGGTCACACGTATAGCGTGAGGTCGACTTAGATGAGGCGAACTACATGAGTTGAACTAGCGGCACGTTCACACATACAGAGTTTTCAAAGTGTGGCGCGTTCAGACACATGCGTTAAACCGGCTCAGATCGATGTTTGTTTGTTGTTGTTTTACATCCTAGCAACATCTAAGGTCATATCAGGATGGGTATCCACACATACATACATCCACACATAGATCCACACTACATCCAAATGCAACACATACATCCACACTACGTACATACCTAACAAACATGTGTTCTAACCACTATGAAAGCAACTACCTGTTAGGAAGCAGTCTCCATCCATGTGCTTAAGCAGCCTCAACTAAACCAGTTGCATTCACACATGCCACTTAGGCCGACTTAAGCTATTTCGCCTCATCTAATCTACCTCACGAAGCGGTTTACTTGAGGTGAACTAGTTGAGTCGACTCAGCGCTAATTCGCCTGAGATGAGCGTTCATATGCGCGATCTGAGTCGACTTAGATGAAGCAAACTAGTTGAGGCGACTTAAGGCCCATGTGTCAACGGGGCTATAGATGCAGCAGCTTGATCTATTTCTGTAGACGATCATCTGTTGTAACTCTCTCCCCCTATGACATTACATAGATACGGTGGGTTGATTTCTATCTAGAGACGACCATCTGCTTGAACCCTCTCCCTGTATGACATCATATAACACAGTGGCTTGACTGATTTCTGGAGATGACAATATTCTTTAACCCTCTTCCTGCATCACATTATATAGATGCAGTAGCTTGATCTATTTCTAGAGACGACCATCTGCTTGAACCGTCTCCCCATATGACATTACAAAAATGCAGTGACTTGACTTCTCTCTAGAGACGATCATTCGCTTTGACGCTTTCACCTCTACTAGTTGACATCATACATATACAGGTATAAAGTCCATGGCTGGAATCTGTGGTTGTGTAGGCAGGCTATGGTGAAATCAATACAGGCAAAAAGAGAAAGGAAGAGTATAAAGAGTGAAAGTAGAGAGAGCCAAGACCTCAGGTTTATTATTTATAGTGGTACGCGGATCTGGTATGGCATACCACCTGACCGTATTCTCCAATGAGAATCAAGCATCTACAGCTCTACCAATGAACATCAAGCATTCATGTTTCCCCATGGTTACAGATCTGCCCACCACCACCATGCGGTGTGGCTCCCTTGGCCGCCACCTGCCCTGAGCTGAGTGTGTGGTGATCCATGACTAATAGAGGGGGGAGGGGGTAGTGAGTAGAGCTCCAAGTGCCCCTTACACACTATCTGACTAACACACAATGACTATTGACCAATGAATCAAGCACCACCAGCAACTACATAAATATTTATGCAGCTGGCCCTATATACTTTTTTCACCAATAGACCATTTGCATCCCCCCACCAATGCGTTTCATCAGAATATTTTACACAGGGACATGACTTATTCGTGATAACGACAAGATGGCGGACGTGGTGGCCGAATCTCTAAGAGCGCTGACTGGCTAACCACATGAGAGGGTATATGTTTGAACCCTCACCGAGTCAAACCAATGGCTTACAGAATAAATACGTGTCACTACCTACTCTGATTCTCAATATTAATAGGATAGGGCAAGGACTGGTTTGTTCAATATCAGGTTAATTTCACTGAGTCGGATATTTGGTCATGGTGCCAACGGCTCAGTCTCCCAGTGGAGCAGCACTATAAACGTCACCAAGAGTGTGCACTGTCATAAGTCAGTACGTGTCCTGATATAACCATTAATGTTTTGTCCCTGCACATGCTTGTTAGTATCCTTACTGTCGTCGGTATGCAGGTATTGCAATACCTCAGGGAGTTTGACGCCCTGCCCTGCAGAGTTGTAAAGCACTGCCTCGTGGTACAGTTTCTTGACGAACCGAAGGCTAAGGGAGCAAACCCTAAACAAAAAACCATGTCACTGTGGCAGCATGAAGGGCGGTGGATGTATGGAACTCCCAACATCTCCCGACAAGCCACTGCAGGGACAAATAGTTTTGCGCCTGTCTGGACATGTTCTTGCCGGTGTGAAACCTCTATTTGCTCCCCGAGAGAGTGCCGCTGGTAACTTGCAAAAGCCAGCAGCACTTCAACACTTTTGCAGGCAGCTTTCATGAAATGACATCACTCTCACAGCAGAGAGCTAAATGGAGAGCGGCAGTCAAGTAATGAAAGCAGTCTTTGTCGCATCACGACCGACAGCATGATGATGATGATGATGATGTTGTGGGGGTGATGAAAATGGGAAATATTGCGCCTAGAGTGGGACTCAAACCCACATCTCTTTGCAGTCCGGACCAGTGTGCTAACCATTACACGACCTAGGCTCCCTGATATCACCACACTACCCACGCCTACCTGTCTATGTGGTTCCTTGCCTGAGAGATCAGTGCAGACTACTACACTCGTCCCCCTGGAATTGTATAAGCAGTATACAGGTATAATTATCTGTAAACTGATTATCCTTTAATGGTGCCTCTGGTTGCAACTTATCTGGAAACCTCTCACAACTACTGACACTTAACAACTCAGGCGAATGGACAGGCTCTCTGCCTTGCCTGGTGATGCCACCTGCCCTATTCAGCTGTCACGACTCAGACTCTTGCCTGTACCACTCGCTTAAAAATAATACATATAGAGTAAAAACTCTCTATACTGACCCCTCCACAGATCGACCACTCCCCTATATCGATCACTTTATTTGGGTCCCAACAACGCCATTGTAAGGATATTCTAACTCTCTAAACAGTCGGTCCCATGGTCGGTTGATTTAGAGAGGTTTTACTGTATACATATATGTAAATATATACACACATATATACACATATATACATATATACACATATATATATATACACATATATACACATATATACAAATATATACACATATATACGCATAATACATATATAGATATACATATAGCTATATATTTCGTTGGTAGAGTAAATGATGTTAGGAGCAGATAGCGAGGTGGCGCCACTGTCGGAGCTGAGGTTGGAGTAGTACTAGTAGATTACCGGCCCCTGGCTCCATCACTCGATTCCTGGTGGGTGGAGCTGAGGAGCGAGTAGGGAATTCTGGGTTATTATACTGTTTGTATAATTTCTTATACAGCATATATATATATATGTACATATAATACATATGTATTCATATATACATTTAAGTACATATGTATAAATAACATACATATATACCTATGCATACAATATATATATATACATATACATAAAACCTCTCTAAGTTGAACGACCATGGGACTGACTTAAATGGTCCATTTAGGGAGGTGGTCGGTTTAGGGAGTTTTTTAAAGTTTTTATCGTTACAATGATATTGTATGGGTGATCATTTAGAACCCAAATAAAGCGATCGATATAGGGGAGTGGTCGATCTGTGGAGCTGGTCGCTTAGAGAGGTTTTACTGTATTTACATATATATAGTTTTGAAAGTGAGCAGAGTGACAGTTGGCTGATGGCATATTGGGAGGCGGGGAGGAGAGAATGCCCGCTCCGCAGAAATAACATGGAAGTTTCGGTGGTTAAAGAGAACCATTAAGGGGCTGCTTTTATTTATATCCACATGATAAATTATATAGTACAGAAATACATATATATATATACATATATACATTCACTCAGAGCAGACGACAATACAGAGACGCTGGGGTATTAGCGCGGCAGACGCCGGGTGAGGGATGGGTGGCGGGAAGACGCTTCTGGAACTAATCCCGGAGCTGCTGCTGTGACGTCACGACGCCGTGTGACCCGGGCCAAATTGTGCCACATTCCGCACAACGCGCCAGACTGGTACACAATGCGATCCGTTTCGTGCGTCTTTTCATGGACCATGAACGGTATTTCCTCCAACCCTGGTCTTTCAACGACAAAACACACCCCTTCCATCCCCCCCCCCTCACACCCACCAACATCCACCCATACACACACCCGTACACACACCCCTACCCAACAACACCCACTCCTACCCAACAGCACACACCCGTACACACACCCCTACCCAACAACACCCACCCCTACCCAACAGCACACACCCGTACACACACCCCAACCCAACAACACCCACCCCTACCAAACAGCACACACCCGTACGAAAAGAAAAACCCTACCCAACTACACCCGCCCCCTACCAAACAGCACACACCCGTATACACAACCCCTACCCAACAACACCCACCTTCTACCCAACAGGACACAACCCGTACACACACCCTACCAACAACACCCACGCCCTACCAAACACACACACACCCGTACACACACCCCTACCCAACAACACCCACCTCTACCCAACAGCACACACCCGTACACACCCCTACCCAACAACACCCACCCCTACCCAACAGCACACACCCGTACACACACCCCTACCCAACAACACCCACCACTACCCAACAGCACACACCCATACACATACCCAATAGTGTGTTGGTTGTT